>JAASGH010000049.1:0-101225 GCA_023334155.1 Globisporangium heterothallicum | reverse complement strand
TCTTGCGAGTGCTAACGTTTTTCGTTTACGTGCATGCAGCCGAGCGGTGTGGGCTTTGGCGGCGTTGCAGCAGACTCGAACTTTGCCTCTGAAGACTGGGACGACTGACACCTTTTCTTCTTTTCCCCGCGATCGAGACGAGCTCATCTTTGCGTCTTGCTGAACAACAAGGAAACAATGTTGTATGATAATACACCATAGGGACGATCGCCACTACCATCACCACTGCCATGAGTTGCGTGGATGCATGCATCCGCTCCTATGGTTTCTCACTGGATGGAGCCGCGGTCGGTGCGTGTCGTAGAAAGCAGCGCATGGATGAGGGCAACGAAGAATCTACCAAGCTACACTACACACAACAAACGCAGCGATATCTATTGAAAGATTATCACACTTGCATGGAATGCTTTGACCGCAAATCAAGGGCAAAATGGTGCCTTTCTCTGGATCTTCGTGCATAACTTGGAAAAGGAAAACACCCAACTCGAGCTTTACAATCTGGCCGAAGTCATAACCTTGTGGTAGTTCTCGCTCGTCAAGCGCTCGTACGCGTCGCTCGCCTTGTTGAAGTACCAGAGGCGATCCTGGATCTGCGAAGGATCGACGCCTTCTTTGCGGAGCTTGGCTTTTTCATGCTTCATGGTGCCCGTGACCGACATTTCGCCGAGTTGGCGCATAAAGAGCGGCATCGCGTACGAAGGGAGACGCTTCTTCACGTGCTGCGCGAACGCACTCAAGTCGAAAGTCGCCTCGTCAAACACCATCGCAGCCAAGCAGGCGCGACCTTCGTTGCCAGGGACTTCCACACCGTAGATGCAGATATCGCTGAGTCCAGGGAAGTCGGAGATCGCTTCCGCGACTTCATTGGTCGCCACATTCTCACCCTTCCATCGGAACGTGTCACCCACGCGGTCCATGAAATGCCAGCAACTACGCTCATCGATTTTCATCAGATCGCCCGTCCGGAAGTACATGTCTCCCTTCTTGAACACGTCACGCAAGATCTTTTTGTTCGTCTCCTTCTCATTGTTGTAGTATCCGTGGAACTGCTTCGCTGGATTGGTATTGTCGACAAGACAAATCAGTTCGCCGACTTCGTTTGTGCCGCATTCCTGCAAGAAACCAGCTTTCGTGCGAACATGCTCGTCGTTGTCCACATCGTACTTGACGATTTTCGTTCCCGATACGGTGTTTAGAATGAACCCTCGTCGACCCAAGTGACCCTGGTCCTCGGGACTCGTGCAGGAGTTGAGCATACCGAGGATCCCTTCCGTCGAGCCATAAAACTCATACACTGCAGGGATCCCAAAGCGCTCTTGGAACGAAGCCCACACATCGGGACGGAGTCCGTTTCCAAAAGCGGCACGGACATGGTTCTGCTTGTCGTTATCTCTTGGCGGCGCGTTCATCAGGTAGCGACACATTTCACCAATGTATTGCACGATGGTACAGTCGAACTGGCGCACTTCTTCCCAGAACTTCGATGTCGAGAAACGACGAGAGATGCAAAGCGTCGCCCCCGAGAAGATCATCATACCCACGGACAAATTACCTCCCGACGTGTGATACAGCGGGAGAGCACAGTAGATGCGATCAAATACGCTCAAGCGCATGGAGTATCGAAACATCAACGCGCGTAGGATGATACTGAAATGGCTCACTCGGGCTGCTTTCGGGAGACCCGTCGTGCCACTCGTGTAGATCAGCAACGCCATGTCGGTCGTCTTCAAGCCAGCGTTGCGGCGAATCGATGCCGGAGGTTGAGCTGGGCTCATGGGTTCCAGTTGGGCATCAAACGACTGCGCGAACGGGTACGACACAAGCGATGGTGGCGTCGACATTGCAGCTGTGGGTATCACAATAAACAAAAAGTGTCGCGGGAGTCAACTCAGGAGGGACAACAAACAGCGAATCATACAAACGTACCGTCATTGAACATGTGGAACGAAATGCCAGGCAGTCGCGCTTCGGCTTCGGCGAGCTTGCCGATCAATTCCGCGCCAACGATCATCTCCTTGGTGTCCGCGAGCTTCACGCAGTGGACGAGACCATCGGCTTGCAAGTGCGTGTTGATCAGTGCCGTGACGACGCCCACTTTCGACAAGCCCAGCCACACGATCACGAACTCGGGGCGATTCTCCATCAACAGCGCGACGGTCTGTCCCACGCGAAGTCCGCGCTGAAGCGCCCAGTGCGCGATGCGGTTCGCCAGCTGGTCGCACTCGGCGAACGTGAGGCTGCGGTCTTCGAACTGCATGCAGGGCTTCTGCGGCCATTTCTTCACGCTCTCCTCGAAGAGATCGGGCATGAGCACGTGGTTGCGCGTGTACTTCTTGGTCTGGAGCAGACCGTAGCCGAGCCACCCGGCTTTCTTCAAGTCGCTGGTCAGCAGGAGCTTCTGGTCGACGTAGTACCCAAGCGCAGCGGCACCCGCGACGGTCAGGAATTTTGTTGGCAGCGTGTTCAGCATGTCCTGCGGTACGACATCGCCCAGCATGTTCGACGCCATCTCGCTCTTTCCTGGTCTCTGTGTGTGTGTGTCGGTGCGGTGGGGGAATGCGGAATGGTGTGCTTCAATCTTGCAACCGTGCGCACTTTGATCCCGTTGACGATGCGAAAGCGAGTTGAGCAGTGTTGACATCAACCAGAATCTCAAAGCACGCGAAAGAGCGTTTCAAAAATGGAGCGGATGTAGTGCACAATGTTCTCTCTCATCCAATCTTGCGTCGCTATTTGGCATGCTTGATAGTGCAAAGTGGTTGACAAGGTGTATCGGGGAGATGGTCGCCAAGTTGTAGTTCAAGCTTCGAAAAAAGGTGCCAATGTAGCGTGGGCCACTCGAAAATGGACATCCTCGACAATACCGGTTATCGTACCTGTGAGTTTGTACCGTTTTGATGTCGGTAGTGTTTGAAAGAGGTTTTCAGCAGAAGGATGTATTGATGTGATGTGCGGTGCTGGGTGGGTCGGGAAGAGGAGAGGAAAAGGCAGGTAACCTCTCCACCAAGCATCATCTCGAATCGTCCCACTCTGTGAGTGTGTGTGTGGTGGTGGGTGGGATCTTCGCTTCAAAGCCAACTGCTACATCAGGGGAGGAAAAGTGGTATGCGCACCGATGCAATCGCAGATCCTTCCCTGTTCTCGCTGCACTCATCCTCTCCACGAATGCACCAGCATGACACCACTCTTCGCACGACTTGCCTTTCAAGTGGCATCACTGATAGCAACCACCACTGCTCCTTCTCGTCTCGAAAAAATGTGCTTGCAATGTTCTCTGCAATGCGATCCACATCGGAATTTCTCACTTCAGAAAGACGCAAGTGCCCACGATGCGTGACTGCTGAACCTCAAGTTGCAACCTCTTTCCGCAGCATCCTGTGCATCGGTGGACAATACTGTATCGTTGCCGTTGCACCACTCCCTTTGCAAGCGATGCAGTCCTTCGTATCTTTCTTGTCCCCAAACCATTCGCACTCACCGCGCTCTGCAAACCCATCCAAACACTTGATTAGACTCTTGTCCCGCTGCTGCTGCTGCTTGGTGGTGGTGGATAATCCGCTTGCGTGGTCCTCGGACACTGCTTTGCACGAAACTTCGCGGAAATGCCCTCCCGCACTCGGTTTGCCTAAACCGGATCCAAAACGACGGGGTCACAAGCTAAACGATGCACAATATGGACCCGACCCTTGTTTGCGAGAAAGCGCTGTTTTGGTTTTAATGTTTCAACAAATGGATATATAAATGCACCTCTTCGTCCACGCTGTTTCTCTCCACGCAACCTGGACCCGACACGCCACGACATTTAACGACTTTACGCTTCGTTCAAAACGGTGGTCTTCACGATGCGGGACGTCACGACGTAAGGATCCATGTTGGACGCTGGTCGGCGATCTTCGAAGTAGCCCTTGCCGTTCGCCTCAGCGTCGCGAGGGATACGGATCGAAGCACCACGGTTGGCAACGCCGTACGAGAATTGCTCAATCGAAGCGGTCTCGTGGCGACCCGTGAGACGACGCTCGTTGCCTTCACCGTAGGCGGCGATGTGCACCTTGTGCTTCAGCTTCAGCTTCTCGATGGCTTCGATGATCTGCGCCATGCCGCCGTCTTCACGCATAGCCTTCGTGGAGTAGTTGGTGTGGCAGCCAGCACCGTTCCAGTCGCCTGGGATCGGCTTTGGGTCCCACGACACGTTCACACCGAAGTCTTCGCACACACGGAGCAAGATGTAGCGAGCAGCCCACAAGTGGTCGCCGGATTCAATACCAGTGCACGGTCCGACTTGGAACTCCCATTGCCCAGGCATCACTTCCGCATTGATGCCAGAGACCTTGAGACCAGCGTACAAGCACGCCTTGTAGTGCGCATCGACGATCAAACGACCATACGCAGAGTGAGCACCCGCACCGCAGTAGTATGGACCTTGTGGTCCTGGGAAACCTCCCTTTGGCCACCCGTATGGAGTCACACCATCGGCTTCGAACAACGTGTACTCTTGCTCAAGACCGAACCATGGCACGTGAGCCTCGGCTTCCTTCATCACGCGCGCTGCGTCGGCACGGGTGTTGTTGGCGATTGGCGTCATGTCTGGCTTCAAGCAATCGCAGAGCACAAGGATGTTCTTGCCGCGACGGAAAGGGTCCTTGAAGATGGCGACTGGGCGAAGCAACACCTCCGAGTCGTCACCTGGAGCTTGGCCCGTGCTCGAACCATCGAAGTTCCAGATTGGCAAGTCCGCGATAGACTTTGGCGACGCATCGAGGGTCTTGGTCTTGCAACGAAGGTCTTGGCCAGAACCACCGATCCAGATGTACTCCGCGAGCACGGGACCTTCCACTTCGAGGGCCATGTAGGAGTCGTAGACGGCACGGTCGAGCTTGCTCATGGTTGTTGCTGGTGACTGGGGAGGGTGCTTGGACGCGGGTGACAAATGCACTTCAATGCAAAACTTGTAATGACGAAAGCGAATGCGCTGCTGCTGCACATGCGCAACAAGATCCCCTCCAAATGAAACCAAAGAGGACAGGAGGGAAGGACGCGTCTGCGATTTGCTGGGCGACATCCGCAGCAGCTGTTTTATACAGATGCCAATGTGTGTGTGTGTGTGTTGTATTTGATATAAAGTCTCAGTGGAATGAATTAACCCGTCGCGTCCCGTCTGCGCAATGGACACTGTTTGAAACAGACTGCTTCTTTCGAGTGGTTCCTTCACCCCTCATCTCACTTCAGGTTCCTTCGTGCGAAAGTTACCCAACGAACCGTAAACTACAGAACCGGTGGAGAATGCAGATGTGAGAGGGTCCTGTTGTTGTTGGAGATGGTGCGGACGGAATCTATTCGCGAAAAAAGAACCACATCTGCAGCATTGCATTTGACATTGCGGAAACAACCTTGGAAAGAAAGGGGAGTACCACCTGCTGTGTGCTGTCCATCCTTCTTCAGATTTAGGTAAGGTCGAGAGAGTCGAATGCAGTCAGCACTCATGAGGAAGACATCTGTGGACAGGCAATGACAAGCAACCGAGAAATGCAGGCAGTGGCTCGGCATCGCTGTTGCGAACGAACCCTGACGTGCGTCTGCGGATTCTGTTTTCGAAGCAGAGGAGACCAGCATGCAGTCTGCGTAGTGCATCAGGATTTCTTTCCTTTTCGGCAGCATGCATGTGAGCAATCCGACGCACAGGAAAGCGTACGCAGAGAGAAATCATGAGCGAAAGAAATGAGTGCGAGTTGGAGTAAATTACGAGCGGTTCGTCTCCTCGGGAACTCGATAGTTGGTCCAAGCATCACCACCGCACTTCTCGCATTCCCTCCGTGTTCTGCGATCAACGAACCTCTCGTAAACCATATCCTGCGTATCCTCATGCAACAGCCCATCACGCAACATCCTGAACCTACCCCTGACATCGCATTTGTTGGGTTTTGGGAGAGTGACAACACTGGAATGGGTGGAAAACTTCCTGTCGACGCGCAGGCGGTCACACGAATCGGAAGCTGAAGCTGTCACCGTTTGCCCAATCACATCCTCAAACGGCGGCATCTGATACCAGGACCCGATGTGAGGCACCACAAGAAGAATCCGCAAGTGGTGCACCAAACACTCCGCAGCAGCATCTTCCAGCGTGTTTCTGTTGTTGTGGGGAGGATGGACGCGAAGAGTGGAGCGAAAGTCTCTCTCTCTATGAGCTGCTGACACTAAATGCATTGGCGTTTTCTGAGCCAACATGGCGAGACACACAAGCAGATGGTGCGCCACGAAGCAAGCAAGGAAGGAATCCATTTCTTTCCCCCATGCAACGGAAGGTTTCAACGGAATGGGATGGGGACGATGATGCGTCAATGCGTTCCGGTTTTCCAAATCTGCTCCAACTCGACGCATCTTCCCATGCAATTTGCGCATACACCCAGAGCAGCAGACCTGCTGCACAATGGAGCGTGCGATCAAGTGAATGGACGCTTTTCGGAGCAGTCACACAAGTCGCGCATGCACCGGTTCACGTTGCGCGTCAGGGAAACGCTTTTTGGTGCACTGGCAGCGCGGATTTCGGCAGCTGAACCTTCCGCTCCATTTCGCGCGTCAGATTGTTGGGATCTGTGTTCTGATACACGTTGCACGAAGCACCAAAAGCGGACGTTGCGCGCTCGGATTGGTGGAAAGTGCCATTTTGTTGCTGCAGCATTTCTGCCAATCAGTGGCTGGTCGTGATTGATGTGTCCGTTGATCCCGATTGAAATTCGGGACCTTGGCGCAACAATTTTGTCGGCATTTACGGTTCTGGACCGTATCTGAGCTCCGATGCGGTTTAACGGTTTGTTGACCGAGTTCAGTCAAACGAGTCGGAATCTTCTATTGAGGCGCGTTCAGTACACCTCGCAAAAGTGCGGAATGATGGTGCACTCCGAGTAGTAGCCCCCCTTTTTGAAGATTGATTTCTCTCCTCGTTAGCGCAGAAGCAGGAGCGAAGATGGCGGGGTTGCTTCGTGCGGGTCGAAGCGCGTTGTGGCTGTGCGTGTGCGTGCATCTCGCTGTGCACATCGTGCACCAGGCATCTGCGCTCCCGTGGCGAGGGAGGACGCACTTGACTCACCGACGGATGGCAGCTCCAACGTCCAGAGCAGCTCCGATGACACACAAGCAGATGATGGTGGACGATGACATTGACACCATGACGTTTGAGATCCTGCAGGTAGCACCAAGTGCACTCTGTGATCCGCGATGGGTTGGCTGCTGATATTGAATCGTGACGTGCGCGCGGATCTGTGATGTTGATGATGCTGGTTGTTGTTAGTACAATGTGTTTGGTCGTCCGTTCGAAGTGTCGAAAGACGGTCAATCGGAGCGGCTCGCACGGATCCCAGCATCGCTGCTCCGGATTTCGGAGCACATCGATGTCGTGACCTTTGCCGAAGCTGATCTGACAAACGAACGCGCGGACATGCTCGCGCAGTTTCGCGAGAATGGGTTCCAGTACGCGACGAATATCCTGCACGATCCGGATCCATTTACGAGGTACATTCAGCGTGCTCTTTGCTTGTCTGTTTCGAAAGGCTCGAGGGATCTAGCGCCATTCTAGTTTGCTGACTGCGATTCCGTCCTCGTAGCTTGCTGAATGGCGGTGTGCTGGTGGTCTCGAAATGGCCAATTATCCACGAAGCCCAGCATGTCTACCGCAATGCGTGCCACTATTCCGACTGCTTGGCAGCGAAAGGAGTCAAATATGCGCGAATCTTGAAAACTGTCGGGAGCACCTCCAAGGTTTTCAACGTATTTGCCACCCATATGCAGGTAATGGCACCCAAATGGCGAGATGTTTTGCATGGAAGTTGAAGAAACCCGCTGGTCTCTTATGGTCAATGACATAGGCATGGTCGACACCCCAGGGCAGATCTGACAGAGTGGAGCAAGCGAAGCAGGCGAGTCCAAGCTCACACTGCTCGGAACATCCGCGCACGACTGCGGTTCGCATAACTCACTGTGGACCTGAATCTCGAATGTTTTGAGCAGATACGAACCTTTGTTGACGAGCTAAGGATCCCTACGCATGAGGTGCGCGTATATGCAGCATTCGATTGTACAGTGAAACGCCTCCTTTGAGCTCGACTAACTGCAGCTCTTGCGCAAATCCGTGCGTTAGCCGCTGCTCTTTGCTGGCGATTTTAACGTCGATAACCATACGTTTGCTCCGGAAGTCGCTGAGCTGATTGAGCTGCTTGGCGCGCACTCTCCGCTTCAAGTCGGAGACCAGCAATTCACAAGCGAGTAGGTGGACGCGTTTCGATGGGTGGCTTAACGCTTGGCTCTGTCTGTGGTGCTGAAGCTCTACGAGTGTTGTCAAATCTGTGCAGCCCTCGCTCGAACTTGCTTGTTGGTCGAGATGGAGCTGCAATCAGCAATAAGTGTTCGGCAAAGTACTTGCAAAGCTGGGGCGACGAAAAGGTTTGATCAGCACTTGGTGACGCTGCTTCATGCACCTGGGAGGACGTGTGTACTACCCAGCGCTGGTTTATGTTTCTTCACGAACTCGACGTAGAATGGGACATATTATCCGAACGCGCTGACGCGATCTACATGCGACTTGCATCAGCGCTTGAGAGATGAGCTGCTCGTGTTTATCCAGCCAGATAATATGTGCTTTTGTTCCTGCTGTCCGCTGGAATGGTTGGACTATGTGCTCTACGCAAAAGGTACGAGAGTGGATGATGTCTTCGCAGTCCCATGCTGCTGGAGGACAACCTCATTCAAAACACTCACTGTTGTGCCATCGCTGCTAGCTCCGTACCAGCAACCTCTTGGCGAACCGACTTTGGAATGCCACATCAACCAAGTGCAGCCGTTCGTTGTCGACTGGACCGCGCCAAAGAGCAACATGAAGATGCAGCTGGTCGACTTGTCCGACCACTACCCGGTGCTGGGCAAGTTCGTCTTTGCCGTCACCCGCGGTCCCGGAAAAGACAACGATCCGCTGTCGTATCATCTCGATGGCTGTTCCTCGGACGACGACTGCCATTTCAGAGCGTTCCGCTGCTATTGCACTGGCGGCAACTGCTACTACAATGGAACCCATCTGGACGGATCGAGTTTAGACTCCAACCACCCTGTGAATCGCAACTGTCTCTACCAAAAGACCTCCTTCCGATGCCTTTGTGGACCAACGTAAAAGTTTTGTGATCGAGATACCAAATTTGAGGTAAAGAACAAACAGTTTGCGTTGCCGTTTTGTGTTTCGCATGGGTTCATAAATCAGGTTCCTGCCAGTCAAAATGTGCGTGGGGAGGAGGGGAAAAAGCAGGAGAAAAAGGAGATGCAGCAGTACTGCTGTCAAGATAGAATTTCGGATTATTCAACTCGGAATTGTGCTGTGCTGCTTCACGAAAGCGTAGCAAATGGATCCGCTCCAAAGGCGTTTGGCTTGGATGGCGGGAACCCGTTGCCTGCCTGTGTCATGAACTGCTGCTGCTGCTGGGGTGCGCCAAAATTGCCATACGCTGCAACGGCACTATTGTGCACGGTGCCTCCGCCGAACCCAGCAGGTGCTGCTGCGGCAGGAGACATACCATAGCCAGCGCCGACAGTGTTGTACATCGGCTGCTGAACCATCCCAGATTGCTGGTAGTAGCCACCAGGTGCAACTGGCACCGGCATGTTGCTGCCATAAAAGCCGACCGCAGTGACTGCAACGGGGGGAGGAGTTGGCAGCACGGCCACTTTCTCTTTTGGCGCTTGCAGTCGCGCTTGCTCCAGGGTCTGGTAGCTTTTCGCAGACACTGCTTTCTGCTTTGCCTTGGGATTGAGATTCAAGTCGACCATTTTGGAGTCCCACAAGTCTCCACTCGCAGTCTGCATGTGTAGCCAACAAAACAAGAGTGTGAGATTCCACAGGGTAAGTGACTCTGCGCACTTTGCATAACTAAACACTCACGCGTGCATTGGAGTCATCGGCAGGATTTGGAGACGAAGGCGACTGCAGCACGTCAGACACGAAAGCTGGTTGCACTGGAGCGGCTGAAAAATCCAGTCCGGAAAGCATCGAGGAGATCTCCTCGGTCGATGGTTTCTCGGCAGTGAATGCGCTTGGTTTGGTGGCAAATGGCGCGCTAGCCACGGTGGACGACGCAGCAGCGAATGGATCCGTTGCGCCAAATGGACTGAAGCCATCGTCCGCAGTCCTGGTGGGGGTGCTGAAGAAATCTGACTCGGCTTTCTTCGATTGACTGCGCTGTTTCCCAGTCGATTCCACCGGCGACCTCGTCACCGGAGCAGCCGAGCGATGTTCCACGGCTTCCCTCGCGCGCTGGCGATCCTCGGGTGCTGCAGACGCGAACAACGTACACACATTCCAAGGTGTCAGGTTCGGAAAGCAGGAAAGAAGGCTCGCTCGATCCCACAATATACGTACAGATATAATCTGGCTTTGGCGCGCCACATGCTTCGCAGATCGGAGCGAGCGGCTTTTCATTGACAAGCGTACAGCGCGAACATGGCCAAGGCGAGAAGGAACTCTCTCTGGATGAAGGTCGACTCAATCCGCCGTTCGAGTAGTTGTACGTATGCGAGTTGGCGCGGGTGCCTCCTCTTCCTCCTCCTGATGCTCCGCGTGCAGAAGTCGAGGAGACGACGCCACTGTTGCCAGCAGCAGTGCTTTTCGCTCGGTTTGGATCCAGTCGGTCGGGAAGGCGGCGGAAGGACATGCCATCGATGATCAAATCTGCATCCCGACTAGCAGCTTAGACACAGCACAACGACGAATAGCATAGACGAGATGTATACGCACCATACATATCGTTGAGCTCAACGGACGGTTTGATGATAATGTGCACGACGTAGCCTCCCGGCAAGTTGAAAACGTGGTCCCAGTCCCCGAACGAAAGCTGATCGTTCGACACGGAGGAACGAGAGATCGGTGCATACGAGTCAGGAAACCATTTTGTGGTCGACGAATCGATCAAAGCAAGCGACGTACCGATTTCGACGTGTATTTGACGATGCCATCGATGCGCAAAACTTTCTTTCCCGACGCGAGCGAGTGCGTGAGAATGATCTCGAACTCGCGTCCTTCTTCGACTTTCAAGCGCCAGATCACGCGCTTCTTGGAGCTTTCGATGGTTTTGCCGACATTCGCGATCTCATAGTACAACGCACACGCCTTGGCGTTCGTTGCCTTCACAGTGCCCCATGCATTCTGCCACGACATCTTTCTCCTTCGCTGCGACTCGCTTCTTCTGCTTGCTCCAATGGTTTTCTCAGCGTCCTCGATCGCGAATTGAGCTCTCTCTCGATGCTACCTCGTCTGTGCGTTCGAGGAGAAACGGATCTCACGCGAAGGTGCTGCTCTGTCCTGTTCGCACCCAAATAGAAAGAGCGAATGCTTCTCCACTGGATCAACTTGGGTCGCGATGAGGATGACGGAGCGCAGAATCCCTCGCAGCATCGCATTCGTTTCACGACCGAACAACTCTCAGCGATAAGAATAGCTGCAGAACAAGAGCAGTCGTTTATTAGTGTGATGTCTAGTCGTTTCGCGATGGAGCTCACAACAACTCGATTGCTTCTTGCACACATGGACCTGCTGGACGCTCGCATCCATCGTTTGGGAGCAGTGGCTCGAATAGTTTTGAACGAAGACGTTTTCGAATGCATGCAAATGTGCTTTTCTTTTCGCCATCGTGCTCTCCAATACCAAAGGACAAGGCCAATACAATATTCGGCGAAGTCGCGATCCAGGTCGGGACATTGGCTCGCTTCGCGAGCATTTTCGTTGTTGGCAGGAAAATGGAGAGCCGTGAGCGTCGATGCTCGCTTATTTCCGAGCTTGCGCAAAGTACGCAAAACTTATTTCCAGTTCAGAAAACTATAACAGAGTATAAACTCGCTTATGTCCGACCAACACTCGAAAGATCAGGAATATTTGGCACATATAGACTGTGAAACTGCCAAAAAAGTCACCGAACCAAGTACGTTCGCGCTAATTTCCGAATGGAAAAACTCGGAATTTGCTGCGAACTTAAGCAATGACTCTTACATTCTTCAAGTTAAACATTTTTTGCCATTCCGATCGCGATTTTGGACGATTTTCGCACTGACTTAATCCATCTCGACTTTGCAAAGTACTATGTTGTATTATATATTAGTGTTAGGGTTATTTTGTATTTAACAGCTATTGTTCGAAACAGCATGTAGCCAATCATGGATTTCACAATCCTTTCAACCCAATCGCACAACTCGGCACCAACACTCGAAGGATAAATAATGCCCCCTCTCTCACAAATGTATGAAAAAAGCACTCAGATATGAAGAAAACATCATCTGTCGATATGTACAAAACATGAAACCGATCTCAACACCGGTATGCAAGATGGAGGGTTCCATATGCGATTCGACAAGTTCTCATGAATGCGTGGTTCGCATGGGCAAAATTATAATCGGAAAGACGACTAGCATCTCGAGACGACCGGAGGCGTGCAGCAGCAGCAGCAGCGAAGGAGAAGAAGAAAGAGGAGCGGATTCATACACACGTACAGACACACCATGTCGCAGTGTCCGCAGTGCTACACAGGAACGTGCGCGCGGCATAAGCGGCAAGATCACGGCAAATCCGCAGTCGCGATGCCGGCGAACTCGCAGCAGACGCTGCAAAAGATGTACGACCTGCTCGTGGGAACAAAGCTGCAGAAGCTGCAGGCCGAGTCCGACAAAGACCCGTCGACGCAGAGCACGGAGAGGTTCCGCCAGCAACTGGACGCGAGTCGCGACAAATCCATCAAGAAATCGTCGTCGAGAAACAGCTCCAGTCGCCGAAAAACTCCAAGCGGTGTGGTCACGGGCAGTGGGTTGAACCCGCAGGCGCTCGCGGCGCTGTACAATGATTCGGAGGAGGACGCTGATCGCAGCGGTAGTGACCGCAAAGCGAAGAAATCCAAGAAATCGTCTTCGAAGAAGAGCAGCAAGAAGCACAAGAAGGACAAGAAATCGTCGTCGAGCAGGAAGAGCAGAGACAAGAAGCGCAAGCACAAACGCTCGCGAAGTGCAAGCGAGAGTGACAGCAGCAGCGAGGAAAGCGACGATGACGACTACAGCAGCAGCGGCAGTGGCTACAGCAGCGATGGATCGGATGCCGAGCGAGAGCAGGACCGAAAATCGTCACGTAAACGAAGTCGCCACAGCAGCAAGAAAAGCTCGAAAAAGAGGTCGAGCAAGCGAAGACGGACCGACAACGAGTGATCAATCGCCCACAGTAAGTCGGCGCCATGTCGCTGTTCCTTTCTTTCTCTCCCCCTTCCCCTCACATACAAAATAGACGCCATTGATACAAAGCACTCCCAACCATTTCCAGAAACAAACAAAAAGCATTCATTATTGAACCCCCAAGTGGGTTCACAACCTCCGCTCGCAACAACAGACTCTTGCTTTTTTGTGCATTTAGCTCACTCAACGGAGCGTGCTTTTACTCAACTCACGACGATTGGTGCCGAAGAATTGGCAGTTGGACGTGTCGCGATCCAGAAAAGCGAGTTCGTGAGCGAACTGCCGTCGTCAAAGAAATCCAGACCATTCACCAACGACCACGCCTTTTCTGGGTCAATGATGGCAAGATCCAAGTAGGCATAGCCGCTCCAGCGCTTGTCGATCGGGTTCACCTTGCGGTCGAACGCTTCCTTCTGCAGCACCGGGTACTCTTCCTGCACGTACGATGGCTTGACGAACGCTTCGGTGATCGGCGTGAACGGGATCATGTTGATCAAATGCATGTGCTCGATTTCTGGACCGAACCACGTCGTGTACGAGACCTTCGTAGCGGCGATTTGACCCGTCATCTTGTTCTGCGCGTACACATCTTCATAGATTCCCGATCCAGAGCTCATCTGCCAGTACGTTTGCGCCGCGCGAATCTCGAGCGCCGTCAAGATATGCCCAATGTGTTCCACTTCCGGGATCTTCAGTGCTTTCCCGACCAAGTAGACGCCGTAGTACGCATTGATGGCTTCACTCACACTTTCCTGGGACTTGCCACCCTCCAACGTGTACACACCGCTCGCGAACGAGTGACCGTCAAACCAGGAAAAGTGTCGCGCGAATGGGAAATAGTTGCTGGTTGGAAGGAAAGAAAAGTTCATGAGTCAGTAATGTTGAGCGAAATGCATACTGGCATCGAACGCATGAAGAGAGAAACGCACTCGTCGGCATCAACGCTGGCAATATCGCGCACAATCGCAAGGATAGGCGCTTTGTGGGTGTTGGCGAACTCGGGACGGAATTTCGCCACCACCGCAATCGAGTACAGCAGGTACCCGTAGTGGAAGTGCTGCACAACAACACACAGTTCACCATGTCAGAGAGGGGGAAGTCAGCACTTGCCATTTCCCACATTGCATGGCAGAGAATGCGAGTATGTACGACTTACGTGGTCATTGTACCATCCGTTTCCAAAATCCGTCATCCAGAAAACGCCTTTCAGACCGTTTTTGGAGCACAGTCCGCCCCAGACATCGTCGTACACGAAATGGTTGTCGTTCGACCCGACCAGCCATGGCGTGAGCCACTCTTCGAGGTTCTTCAGAATAGTATCCCGCACTTTGACGTCTCCAACGGTGTCCGCGATAAGCACCAACCGCGCCTGGCGACCAACTTCTTTGCCGAAATAGTAGGGATCTTGCGCACTTGGGGTGTAGTTCGAGTCATTCGCCAGAGATGCCTTGATGGCGTCAAGATACTGGGACTTGGAGATTTGGTGGGTCGCGTCAAAGGCGGTTTCTGGGAGGGATTCCTCGAGGGTCCAGCTTTTCCCAAGCACAGCCGTCATGTTGGACTTGAGGGTACGGTGGCCAACCTGGTCCAGCACCTTGAAGGACGAGTCATCCTGCTGCTTGCTGAACGAATCGGCGTGGTGAGGATTTGCGAGCATCAACAGCTTTGCAGACGCATTGGTGTCTTCAAACTGCTTGGTCTCCCAGTGGAGCGTCACAAACCCATTCAGATCCTCAACGCTCGTGTTCACAGACGATGCGACGGGGTACACACTCGCGGATGCATCCAGTAGCGAGATGGCGTCGTGCGAAGGCGCAATCGCGATACGAGCAGGTCCCGTGTAGAAATCGGTGTCCACAAGACGCACATTGGTTGGCGTCGTGAGCTCCCCACGCAAGTTGTACAACCGGTAGTCTTTCTCGTTGGCGAACTGAAGCTGCAGGGTACGCTCTTGTGCGAAATAGAGGATCCACTTCTGCTGCGCGGTGCCTTGCTCCGCACCATACACCTCAATGTCCAGCTCGAAGCGCTTGGACGTCCAGTTTTGGTACGCTGCCGTGAGTCCGTCCACATGCTCCACCGGATCTTGGTTCACGGCCACGAGCGTCGTTGCATTGAACTCGAGCACGGGGATAATCTTCTGATACTCCACCGTGAAATATGGCGCACCACGCACAAGGTATGCTGAGAACAAGTGGTCTGCTTCGTCGGCCGATTCGTTTTCGAAATGGTACTTCAGCGTGACGGAAAGCGGATCGAACGCTGCGATACTGCGCGACGTACTGTTGCCATCGCCGAGCAACAAACTCTCCGACGAGTCGTTTTCAGCAGCAGAAACCTTTTGACTGTACCCCGTGAAACTCACGTCCGCATTGAAATACTCGGTGATGTTCTCGCTCATCACCACACGGCGTGAGTCTCCGTACGAAAGGTCCAGACGCTTTGGCAAACTGCGCACAGTGTAAGGGCTCAGCGTGATTTGACCGCCGCCTATTGCGTACAAATGCATTAGCGACACCGTCCTCATCAAAGCACTCGGTGCACAAAGTTACATACCAGGATTGAGACCATGGTCGTCACCGACGAGCAAGTTCGTCCAGAATGCGTTCGTCGGGATCGCGCCGGGGAATGCCGCGCGGTTGATGATCTTTGGCGGGATCGGGTGACCGCGCGCCACAAACGGGGGCAACAGAGCCAAGAGCTCCTGGTCGGTGTAGCTTTTCCCGTCGGTGTTGCGTAAGTGTGGGGATTTCGTCGTGACGCGCTCGGCGTCGTCGCTATCGTCGTTCCCACCGGCAAAGAGCCATCCGAGACCGACGAGCGCAAGCACGGCTAGCGGGATGATCACATAGAGCGCGCGACGCATGAGCTGCTGCACGTTGCGCTTGCGGTCGCTCGAACTCGCAGTCGCGTTGCCGCCAGTTTGCGGGTTCTGCAGCTTGGACGACAACAGCGGCGACGTCTCATTGGGTTTCGTCATGACGGACCAGCGCAGCGCGACTTGCTTGGTGCACTTTCACAGAGAGAGATGAAGAGAGATCCGCTTCAACGACGTCGAACTAAAAAGTGACATTCGCTTGCACACTCCTAATGTTGAGATGAGAAAGATTGCGGATCACTCTGGAATAGGGAGTGCGGTTGAAACAGGGAGGTTGATGGAAGTGCGGATCCGATTTCGCGCTTTTGGGATCGCGATTGTCACTAAATTAGGAGATCCTGATTTTTTTGCTCTTTTTTGGTGGTAGTACCGTGGAAGACAGAATGAGAATCAGTTTGCTTGGAATGTGACGTTGTTCGGATGCAACGGTTTGATTGGCAAACGTCACATGCACACACAATCCATCATAAAAAGAGGGGCCACTATTGGGATCACTATGACGAGGATGACGAGAATTTGGATCGTTTTTCATTCTGGTATCCGATTGTTCTCGGAATCCTACGTATTCATGAGCAGATGGATGGTTCGGACGAAAATGGAACGCATTCTGTTTCGCATTGGCGCAGTTGCGTGCCGTTGATTTATTGAGTGTGCAGGTAGTGGGAGATTCGAAAAAAGATAGGATAGGTGCTTTCTACAGAAACGGTGTCTAAACGTTTATTCGTGCGGCGCTACGAGAGTTTGCCCGTGCCATACGGCGTCGTCGGCGATCTGTTCTTCGCTGGCGCTCCTGCGCGGTATCTCTTCTGGTAATGGCTCCAGAGGAGGTATGCCATCGAGATGACGACGTTGAACGTTACGCAAAAGAGCCATACGTGCGAGCTTTGAGCGAGGAGCACGCCCGAGAGCACGATCACTTTCGGGATCGTGATCGCCCAGGCGCCAGTGTTGCCAAACGGGACCGTAAACGGTCGCTCGGTCTCCTTTTCCACGTATTTCAACCGCAGGAACGCGAAAAACTCGAGCAGCAGCGTGAGACTAGGACGAGACAGCATATACGCTTCGTCAGTCACGCGTACACGGCCACGCTGAGCATACTAGTGTTTGCTGCTCAGGAAAAGACAGAAACGTCCACTTACTTGTTGAAGAACGTGTCGAGGACAACCAGGAACTCAAAGGAAAAATTCATCAGCACTGCTGTCGTGCACGTTTGGAACAGAATCGCAGCAATTGGCGTTCCGAAGCGGTCCCACTCGACTGCGAGAAAGCCGGGGAGCATCTTGTAGTCGGCGGTCGCCCACAATGCACGCGAGCTGCACGCCATCACCACGTTGAACTCCCCCAGAGTCGCGACGACTGCCGCTGCACCGACCCAGACACCCAGCCACGGAGCGATGGTCATGGCAATTGTCTCCAAGGATCCTTCGTGCCACTTCGTGAAATCCGACTGCACCATGATGCCAGCAGCAACTACATGGCGTCAACAAGATGCATATGTGCCTCCATTAAACGACTGCAGCACGACAAACGTCCGCCATCACACCGAGTCTCCTTACCTGGGAACGCATAGTTGATCGTAATGAGCACCATGGCGATGACGATCGCGATCGGATACGTGCGACCGCCATCTTTTACTTCTCCAGCGACACACCCCAGCGAGTCCCAACCTGGAAAACCACATCGCATATGGGGATACAGTCAGTCGATAACACAAACACTGCTTGCTGCAGATGCGCACGAAGCGTTGCTTCGCACCTTGGTAGTTCCATAGAATTGTAGACAGGAAGAGCGACCAATTGATTTGAGGAGCAACGCTCCCCCAAGTCGCCAAATTGAAGGTCTCAATGCTCATCGGCTCCAAGATGAAGGGGGCGAGAACGAACAGCGACATCCCGACCGAGGCGAGCGCGACGGCACGCATCCCAACAGCGTTTGCTGAGAACACGAAGAGCAGCGCCGTGCCTTTCACAATCCATCTCTCCGTGTCGGACATCATGTAGTCATAGCCTGATGCCAGGAACGCTTCAATGTAGCTAAGCACAAGCGAGCAAAACTGCTGGTCACATTCACGAAAAGCCACGACGCAATGAGACAAAGCATCCATACCTGCAGAATAAAACCGGATATGTCGGCAGGTCGCACACATTGCTGGCAATCGAGTTGAACGCGTTGACCCAACCAGCGTACTCTCCCAGACCACGCCGCACCCATAGGATGTAGCCACCGTTTTCATCTATCATAGTGCTCAGCTCCGCTGTCTGCATTGGCGAGTCCACACAAAAGAAACGCGTTAGTGAGTGCAATGTGTCACATCCAATGCGACTACGGCAGCAATCGTATCTACCATCAGTGCCTGGGGTAACCCCCATGTGAAGGGTAGGAGCACCACGGCGAGAAGCACAGGGTACGCGCCGGCGGCTCGCACTGCGTCTTCTACGCCGAATGGACCCGCTGCAACGGCAAAGTACGCAATAAACCCCAACGTGATGTGGTTGATCGTTCGCGCCTTGGTGCGTCGGTGGACGCCGCCATCTTGACTGTCGCGGAGGCTTTCTTCGCTGCTGACATCGATTTCCTCATACTCCTTTTGGCTTCCCAGCAACATAGGGTACTCGGAGGAGTTTGTAGGGGTTGGCACATTGCGCCATGACATCAACGGAGACCGATCCGCCGACGATGGCGGCAGGAATTGCGTCACGAAGGCTTCGTCCCTCGAGTCGAAGCGAGTCCGGATCGATCGCTCCGACGAATCGGTTGCTCCGTCTGCAGAAGCAGCTTGCTTCTTCTTGGGCATTTTCCAGCTGCGCGAATGGAGGTCTGCACGCGCTCGCAAGTGTATGCAAGATCTCTCAGGATCCGATCCGTATTGTGCGAACCGGTGCGCGCGAATGCTGTCTGCGCTTCTTCTCGAGCATGCACGAACCGCTTCGAGCCAATTCTTTCCGTCTTTCTGATCTTTTCACTGCCTCAGTATGTGGAAATTACACCCGATAGACATGCTGCACGCAAAGTGAAACGGCCAAAATAGGCATGATGGGTGTCACAACTGGAGACAAACAGTCTTTTTACAGTCGTAAAAACAGCGTAATTACAATATTGCTAAGGTCCATTCGTTTTTCGTTTTTCTTTTTTGCTGACCGTTTGGTCGGTTGCATTCTGAACATTATCGCAGTGCTCAAGTGGAGCGAGAAGCGATTGCAAGGACGTCGAGATGGTGCTCGTTGCATGTGGCGATTGTATCGCTTGATCTGCTCACCAACAGCCCGCTTTCGCTCCATATGCGAGATTGGGTATAGTCTGTAGCAAAAAGCGAGTCTGCGAGGGACCCGGCTGCGATGTGCATTGCGTCCGGAGAAGCCGCATGAACGATCAATCGGTTGGATGGCGCTCGTTTGCGGCGTCCCAATTGCTCTTGAGCGTCGGACACTCCTTTCCCAAGTTGTATGTGTGCATTTGTATGGTGGCAAGATACACTCTGTGCTTGACCTTCTTCGTGGTCGATGTCCAATTTTTCACCTTGCCATAGGGAAAACGCCCTTTACTCACCGTTGCACTCTTCTTCAGTGGGTGCTATGGTCTTAAGTGTGTGACATCTATCTCCCGATCGCCCAAGCGTCGAGTTTGTTTTTCAAAGTGGATCGAAGTGAGGAAGAAAACCTTTGTTGAGATACTCGATGACCTTTAACAATGACTACAATTCTCTGATCGATCCCATCCGAAATGCATTTTTCATTCTGTTTCTCGAGTGCGTTCGCGAAAGCCGTTCTGTGAAACGTGACGAGAGAAAGGTTGTGTGCGCTCTTCAACGCAGCGCTGCCTTCCCGCAAGATACACTCTGTGCTTGACCTTCTTCGTGGTCGATGTCCAATTTTTCACCTTGCCATAGGAATACGCCCTTTACTCACCGTTGCACTCTTCTTCAGTGGGTGCTATGGTCTTAAGTGTGTGACATCTTCGCGCTCTGAAGCGTCATTTGTCTACCGATGTTCATTGCCATGTCTTTTCACTAGACCGCAGTTCTCTGAACCGAGAGGATAGGATAATGCAAAAGGATTCATGTAGACTGGATGGCATGAGTCAAAATCGGACCATTTACATTCTTGGGTCGTGAATTAGCTTTTCAAGCGCCAATGCACCAAACCACACATTCTCTACGATCCGACACACTTCTATTCCTGCACGGGAACTCTCTTGCATCTGACCATCCCGTTCGTCTAGAACATCGATGGACCGTACGCACCTCTCGCTCAATCCTCCGACACCGTCAGGTCGTGTTCGAGCAGCGAGTTCTCGTCGCGAGAGAAATGGAAGTGACCATTCACACTCTTTCCAGCAAGCACATGAGGCAGCCAGATGTGGTCGTCTGCCCACATTTGCTCGAACGGAATGGTCTCCACGCCATACCATCTTGGATTCATCTCTTCGCTCTCGGAAGGTTCGCCACTGAACTCGGTCGTCACGTACACATGCACTTCCTGCGCAGCGCAAACGATCAACACAGCATCGATCAGTCTCACCAACTGATGCCAACCAGTGCGTTGATCAGGTGCAACGAGCTCGACGTACCAACACTTCTTTGCCCTCTTCAAACGTAAACAGCAGCACACCCCGAGGAGCTAAATCGTGCTCCTGCACCGTCACATTCGCTTCTTCTTGGATTTCTCGGGCAGCAGCTGCAACAACACTTGCGTCACTGGGATCCACTTTCCCACCAAAGCCGTTCCATTTGCCCTTGCCAAACCCACGTTTCTTTTCTCCGAGCAGAACCTCATACACCTCCTTGGCGACACCAGAAGACGCAGCAGAAGCTACGGTAGGGAGAGTGGCATGAGCAACAGCACGTTCGCGCACGACGAAGACGAGCGTGAAGAGTTTACGAGGAAGCGTGGACAGCAGCATGTTTTGGCTGTTTGCAAAGTGACGTCGAGTTGGTGGCAGGGATGCTGTCATCGGTCGCACCTCTCCATTAGGCAGCGATGCAACTATCACATACGCTGACAGCAGCGATGAGAAACTGTCGTCATCCTCGAAATAGGCAGTGGAAACATCAGCACCGAAAGCGAAGAGCAAGAAATAATATGCCAAAGGTAGCTGAATAGAAAGGGATATGGTCTGTCAAGTGTTCCCGCCAAAAAGTACACACACTCACACTCACAGAAACGTAATCATGTGTGTAACCGAGGATGAGCAAAGCGTACCCGACAGGCCACTATTCCGAGCAGGCGCAGTACTCTCTGTCAAAAGTGAAGAAGAAGAAAAAAATCAGGGTCCCGCGACAGTTGATAAACGCGATGCGTTTGTGCAGGTTGCGGATCCACATAAAATAAAATGCCACCAAGTGAGAAAAGCCATCTGCAGCTCTGAAACCAAAGCAGCCAGCATAGCATGTGAAGATCCATCCCCTCGCTTTAAGAGTGGGAGCGATTGGAATGAGACCCCGCTCGAAGGACCGTTCGCAGCTCCCAGATAGGGAACCGACTAACATGGGTCGCATCAGAAGATCCGAGCATGTGGTAAAGCGAGGGTGTGTGTGGTGCGTCGCTATCCACCACCAACTGCCACTTGAAGCGATTCGGGGCACCTTCGGGCAACATGTTGGAACAGTTGAGGGCAAAGAGTCTGTCAATGCAGCCAACAAAAAAAGTCGTACCCAAACGATCTTGTTCACCTTTGTGGACACGCTCCTCAGATCGCAAATCCCCGCCTCGCGAAGAAGCCGACCGACAGAGAGGGGGGAAAGAGAACGAAAGAGAGCAAGAGAGAGCAAGAGAGAGAAAAAGATAGCAGTCACCACGGAACCCCACGCGTCGATCATGTTTTTGTTAGTGGCGTTGGTGTCGGTGTTGGTGCCGTTGTCGTTGTGTGTGGTGCCCGCGCTGGCACGCTGCACGGTGTTCCCGTTGCTGTCCAGCCTGGTCAACCGCTTTGCGTCGGCGTACCTGCAGCCATGTTTGAAAGTCGAGTATTCGTTTGGTGCGTGGGAAGAGCGTGCGGATGCTCCGAGCGGAGTCACGATCTCGTTGTTCTTTGTGAAGCTTTCGCACGAGTTCCTCAAGACGCTACAGTTCGCGAAGCAAGGGGTTGCTCCGTTGGTGTTGAAAGCCGTCGAGATCAAGAAGGTCACGGTGCACCTCGCGAAGACGTGGAAAGTGGTGCTCGAAGTGGAAGATGTGGAAGTTGATGGCACGATCATTGACCCAAACGCCGCCGGTGTGTTCGAGCTGAAAGATGCGGTGGCGATGAAGCTGAATGAAGCCGGAGGCTGGATTGGCAAGCTCGTTGCAGAGAAAACTAAAAACGAACAGCAGCAACAAGCTGCACAGACCTCTGGCGCTTCTCCGAAGGCGTTCTCGTTCAAGGATCGCGTCGTGCAACTGGTTATGGCTCAAGTCGAAGTGAAGATCACGAATGTGAAAGTGAATGTGACCAGCGAGCTTGTGAAAGCCACTAATAGCGACGAGCAGAATGCCGTGCAGGCTGGCTCCGCTGCAGAGGTGGATGTGAAGCCGACCCGCGCGACCGTTGGCTTTGGCGCACTCGAGCTCACGACTTTGGTTAGGCATGAGAACGCTCAAGAAGCCTTGGAGCTTGTGCTGACATCGGAAGACATCCGCGTGCTCTACACGATTCGTGTGAAGGACCTGGGTGTGTACGCTCAGAAAGTTGAGACTACGAAGCCTGAGGTATCGGAGAAAGACCGCCTCAAGAGCGGACCTGCGGACGGCGCTGTTGCGCTGCTGAGCCTCCCTGAACTGGAGCTGAAAGTCGAAGTACCACCGATGGCCCGCGTCCTTGGCATTGTTGAAAATATTGCTCCGATCCCTCTCGCCAAGCGGTTCTGTCGTGTGGAGCTCGTTTCGTCCGGCACCAACCGTGTGACTTTGTCTCGTGACTTGCTTACATGTGTGTTGCGCGACCTCTATGTGCCATACATGGACCACCAAACCCTTGTCCGTTCTATTCGCCTCCATGAATCTGACAAGACGGCGTCGAAGGAGCTGTCCTCTGAAGACAAAGCATTTTACTTGGAGAACTACAGCAAGGTGGACGCGAATGCGAAATTGTCCGCGGATGAGAAGAAGCGTCGGTCGGCAAAACTTGCAGAAATCGACGAATCGATTTCGCTCGATGCTATTCTGAAACTCCGCAGCACCGCGCTGGGACTCGCGGAGCATTTCCGTAGCGGACAGGAAGAGCTGTCGCTAGCTGAGTACACTGCTGTCACTCAGGAAATCGCATGCAAACCCGAGAACATTCAGTTCAAGTCTATGCAGATCGCGCTTCGCCTCGAAAGTTTCAGCGTTGGCTTTGTGGAAGCTAGCACTCAAGTGGCTGAGTTCGTGTTCGTCGAATTTGGTGTGAACTTGTTTACTTTTGCAGTTCCCGATGGCGATGAGAAACGCACTCAAGACATCGAAGTGTCGCTAGAGCAACTCCTCTTTGTCGTCAACAAGACATCTTCGGCGATAAGCCCAGTTGCCTCGCCAGCGTCCAAGCTAGTTTTCGCCGACTTCAGCAAGGTTGCCGCGCAGTCAGATGCTCTGACGAGACCGCAAGTGCTCACTGCTCATGTCGTCCAGTACCAAACGGGGAAGCAAGTTATCGACGCAGGCTTAAACCATATGCAAATCATTGCCGCTGCGGACGCACTCGAACATTTCCTAATGTGCGTGGATCGTCTCAATACGAGCGCCAGCCAAGTTATGGCTGCTGCGCACCCTGCTTTTGAGGCTATTGCTCCAGTCGAGCCACCCAGCTCGGACTCACTTGCCGTGACGACGGATGAAGAGAAGCCCCAGGGTGTTTCGATGGCACCGTTCAGTTTACTGGGAGGCAAGGAGTTGCAGCTTACGGTCGCATTGGATGACTGCCACATCTTCTTGACGTCTTCGCGGTCGTTTGCCAAGTCGTTTTACTCGGACATTGATGTCAACGCTGCGCGAAACGATTCTGTCGTCAACTGCCGCATCGATGTGCCGCTGAGCTTGCGCGTTCATGTGGAGAGCAGCAAAGTCAAGGAAGGCATTGAGCTCAAAGCCACTAACATCGGCATTCTCGCGCGGTACATTGACGGTGTCGACGATTACGAAGCTCTGCTGGCTCCTACAAGCTTCTCCGTCAAGTTTCTGCTGGAGCAAGATGGAGTCAACAATCTGTTGTGCCACCAGAAGGTTTCCATGCAAATGCCTGACTTCGTGGTCGCGTTTTCTGATTTGAGTTTGGCGTTGGTAGCATCGTGCTTGCACTCGCTTGGGTCGATGAAGACCACAACTCCCGAACAGGTGCAATTGAAACTCGAGAACAAATTGAAACAAGAAGAGTTGCGGCACCAAGCCGAGTTGGATGTCGTTCTGAACAGAATGCGCCGCCTGTTCGAAGAGATTGATACCAACCACAACGGTCAAATTGAGCTCGGCGAGTTGCTTCTGCTGCTGCGTCGCGTTAAAGCTGGCGACACTTTATTGGAGAGTGAGCTGGAATATTTCGTTCGCGTTCTTTTCAAGGAGATTGACAGAGATGGCAACGGATACCTTGAGTTTGACGAGCTGCGAGCATTCTTGCGTGATGATTTGCTGTCGACGAGCGGATCTACCATCGGCGGTGAGTACGACGGCAGTAGCGATTTGAATGGTTCCTTGAACCTTCGCGGCGGAGAATACCGCTCGAACGAAGTACTCGATACATTGTGCGACACCAGGATCACCGCTTTTTCTCAATTCGAAGAGTTTGTGTCCAAGCCGGTTGTCCAAGCAAGGTTCTGGGATCTGTTTGAGAGCGAGACTGGCGTTGTGAACCACAGCTTCGGCACCCAGTCTCCTGTTGAGGTGCAAAAGAAATTGGTCCGCCTGCTGAAGAACTACGAAGCTGCGCATCTGTGTTGGGACTCCCTCGTTGCTCCCAGCATTGACGCTAAAGAGCGAGAGCAAGTTATTTGCACTTGGTTGTTGGAGCCGTTTATCCATTGCGGCGGCATTAGCGAGTATCAGAGTGCTGCCCGAGTGATCGCGAAGAAGAAACGCGATGGCATCTTTAGTGCTGCGCTGAGCGAAACCGAGCAACTTGTGCAGCGAGCGAAGCAGCCCAGTCCAGTCAAGAAGCAGCTGAAGTTTACGACCGATTTGCAACTCGGTAACTTGCGTTTGGTCTTGACAGATCCTGACCTGCCTGCTCGATTCTGCAGTGGCGACTTCAACATCCAAGACGTGACTGTCTCGGTTGACTTATCCGGTAAAGATATCGATGGAAGTGGACCTGTCGATTGGGCTGGATTGGCTACGTCGAGCAGCTCGGAGTTTACGGCTCTATTTGGCGTTCACTTGTCTGCGTCCTGCTACAATGAGATAGCTTCGGATATGGAAAGCGTCATTGAGCCATGGGAGCTTTGCGCTGGGGTGAGCTCGGTCGAAGGCGAGAACGGGTTTTCTGTGCTGGTGGAGGCCGCCAAGCGCTTCCAGATCAATGTGACTCCAGGGCTCTTGAAAACGTATCGCGCGTTGATGGAGGTTTTAGATGGCGAGGCGGAGCAGAATGCTTTGCAGCAGCATCAGGAAGGGTTCCAAAGTGCGGTAACTCTTAAAGCTCTGGGAAGTGTCGATTGCGTGGTGCAGAACTTCACCGGGTGCAAGCTTGAGCTTCTGTTGAATGGCGAGCCTGAAGAAATTGTCGTCGAGACAAACGATCGCGTGCACATCAAGAAGAGTGTTGTCATTGACGGACAAACGATCCTAGACGGTGTGAAGATCGCGCAGTGGGGTCAAGCGAAAGCGAAAACGAACATCCCTTCGTTTGGAAGCATTAACCTGCCGATTGTGAGCGATGCGCAGCCTCCTTCCACGTTCTTTATTTCGGCATTTTCTCGTCTCGAGGATCCTCAGAAGCAGCGGTTGACGTTCAAGTCGAATCTGTATTTCTGCAACCACAGTTCCGAGGTGTATCAAGTGAAGTATTTGGTGCTCGGAAGCGAAGGTCGCGAGTCCATCACTTCTCAAGTGTTCACCTTGCGTCCAAACGAGCGCATGTCTCTTCCTGTGTCGATCCTTATGGGGATGACCGAGCTGTATGCGCGTCCAGAGCATTTCGATCAGTGGATTATCAAGGCGTCTTTGAATAACGATCTCTTGACATCAAACGCCGCGATTGACGAGCTAAACGAATACGAGAAGAGTCGCGAGTCTGCGAAGCTGCAACGACGCGGCGGTCACATTGTGTATGGCGAAACGGAAGAAAGTTGCACGAAGATCTTGAAGCAGCTCGCTCCAAACATGCTTGTTCGGCGCTGGCACCTGCGTACCCACTTTGAATGGGAAGTCGCTCTTTTGCCTCCATTTGTGGTCCGCAACTCGCTGCCGTACAAGATTGACTATCGATTCTTTGAGTACAAGGCAAACTCCTCGAAGAATGTCACTGCTGAGTTTGCGAAGATCGAAGCGTTGCTTTGCGCAGAAGAAGATCCGGCGAACGTTGACGAGGTGTTGTTGCGTGGTTCTGTCGAGCCTGGTCAAGACACGGAGATTGCCGGCGTGTCTTGCTTGGTTCCAGGGTACATTTCGATTCGCTTGACTACGTCGTCGAGCGATGTTGGGAAGGGAGTCGCGACTTCGCCCTGGTCGAAGCCTATGCTGATGGCGATCCACGCTCCGCTTGAGCAGTTTTCGATCGCTCGCGAGTTGATTTCTCTGAGCAATGGTTCGGAGTTCAACGTCGACAGGTTGTCGTTGCCCAGCCTGCCACGACTTGTGCGGTTTTCGACCCCATACTGGATCATGAACAATACGTCGTTCGACTTTGCTTTGGCGTCGACCTCACCTGGTGCGAAGCCGAGCTCGTTTGTTCCGTTGAAAATCCCCAGCGAGTTTAACTACCCGATCATTGCCGCGTTGGAGCAGGACCGTCTCAGCTTGAAGCCGATTGCGTCGACGAACCAACGCCCTGACGCTTGGAGTTTCCTTGGAGAGGTTCCAGAGGCTTCCTACACCTTGACGTCAATCGCCGAAGATACGATCAAGAATGGGAAATGGTCCGAGCCAATGAACACCACGACCATCAACACAGTGGGAGAGTACGTGTGTGGTCCAGCAGTGTTCGCTGTGAAAGTGGAAGGTCTTTTCGGGATGTTTGAGCAAGGGGTGGGTTTGACTCTCAGTCCACGGTTTTTCGTTCAAAATCGAATGAAGGAAAAGCTGTTCATGCAAAGCTTCGGATGCAGCGAGAGCGACGTGGAGAAAGTGGATGACCTCTTCCATGTGCGCAAGGAGGATGACGTGAAGGCGTTTCAGCTCGCACTTGAGAATGGCGAAAGCACTCCTGTGTATCACTTTGCGCCGCTGAAGAAGGGGGAAGAACTGTCGAAGTGCCAAAAGTACATCTCCGTTTCCTTTTCCGATCAGTGGGGAGGTGAAGCTACGAAGAGCTGGTCATTTTCTATCCCAATCAACGCGGCGGGCGATCTGTATGTGCAAATGTACTCTCCAGCACGCCAGAAGCACATCATTTGCCAGGCGAGCGTGCAAGTCATCGACATGTACGTGTATGTGATTTTGGCTGATGTCTCGAGTGCTCCGCCGTACCGTATCGAGAACTACACCCCGTTTTCAATTGACTGCGCGCAGTTGGGCGAATCGTCGATATTCAAGGGTGCCGATAAAGAGACGAACACGACGATCAAGCCTGGTGAGTGGCACTCGTTCGCTTGGTATAATCCCCTTTCGAAGGACCGCAATATCGAGATTCGAGTGTCCCACCGAGATGCGCCGAAACCCAAAACCAAGAACTACGATATTGATTTTGTTGGCTACCACGATCCGATTTCGATTGAGCTGGTCCCTGAAGGCGAGAAGTCATCCAACAAAAAACAATTTGAGATTGTCGTGGAAGTTGTCGTTGATGAAAGCACTCGTGTTCTCAAGTTTATGGAAAAAGAGTTGGAGATGAACCGCCTCGAGAGCCAAGAAGCGCAGTTTGAAAACGAGTTCCAGGAGCGTAAAATGCTGTATGCGTCCTCGTTCGACATCCGCCTCGCTGGTTTCGGTTTGTCTCTGCTGGATAACTACCCGCAAGAGGTTTTCTTCGCCTCGCTTGACGTTCTCCAGATGCAGAAAGTGCCGTCTTCGCTAGAATGGGTGTTCTCGATCTTTAACCTCCAGCTTGACGACATGCTCACAACGGCGAAGTTCCCAGTGATTTTGAACCCAATCGATGCTGGCTATAGCGACAAGGCGATTGGCAAAGATCCGAAGCCGCTATTGAAGCTGGTTCTCGATGCAGACCCTACTGCGAAGATCGGGACGTACAAGTTACTCGATTTTGATCTGAGCAATGTGTCCCTCAAGGTAGACGTCGATTATCTGGTGAACCTCGTGAAGTTGCTGGAGCCGTACCTGGTGTCAGATGCTACGGTGGCACACCGCTCGGCCCGCACGTTGGAGCAAACTCTCAAACGTCGTGTGCCACCCGTCCCTGTGATCCAGTTGACTGCTGGTGGCAATATTCAGCGCGACTTGGTGTACTTCGAGATCCTGCGTATTCACTCGATCACGATTGATCTGGAGTACTCGATTACCCGCAAAGACATTGTGTCGTCCACTTCTGGCGCCGGTCGCTCTGTCGTTTTCGGCTTCCTGAGCCAGGTGATTGGACTAGTCGGCTCCAACTTGAGCGGTTCGCCAACACTAAGCTTCAGCGAGATTGTGATTTGCCGATGCTTTTCGACGAAGCAGCGTCTGCAGAACCAGCTGGTGCAGAATTATATTCGACAGGGAGTGATGCAAGCGTATCGCTTGGTTGGCAGTGCCGACATTATCGGCAACCCGATTGGTCTCGTCGAAGATCTCGGTTCTGGTGTGATTCAATTCTTGAAAATCACAACGGGCGAAGTACTCGGTGACTCGCAGACGCGTGGTGAAGGTGTGAAAGTCCTCGGGAAAACGATCGTGAAATCGGCTGGGTCTACCATGGCGAAGATCACTGGCTCGCTGGACAAGTTTGTGGGCGAGTTTGCAGACGAAGAGGAGCCGGAAGCTGCGGAGACCGACGACAAGGAGAGTGGAGTAGTCAAATTTGGCAAAGACTTCGGGAAGGGACTGACGGGCATCTTCACCAAGCCAGTCAAAGGTGCTATGAAGGGAGGTGTGACCGGACTCGTCTCGGGAACTGTATCAGGAATCGCTGGTCCTGGTGTCGTGTTGCTGAAGCGCCTCACCTCGACGTCTCACAGTCTTGCGTTGGGTGTTCAATCGACTGTCGTGGATCGATCTCCGTTCGGTGGACGCCGTCGCTCGCCGAAACGGATCGTCAACAACAAACTCATTGCCGAGTTCGACGCATCCCATTACAAACCGACCAGTATGCTTCTTGAAGTGATTGGTGCGAGTGGATTGCTGTCGGACGACTCGTGCGATCCCCTTACTGTGGTGCGCTTGGACAACAAGGTGATTCTGAAAACGCGCGTGCTTTACAACACGTTGAACCCCGTGTGGCAAGAGAAAGCGCAACTAGAGATCACGGGCAGTGAAGGCGAGGTGCAGTTGGTGGTGAAGGACTCGTACGGAGGCGCGATCGATAAGACGATCGGTAAGTGCATCTTGTCCATGGAGCAGCTGCAGAATGACTTCAAAGCACCGGAGCACTCGTCGAATCTGGCCGAGTGGGTGAAGACTGGCGTAAAGCCAGATGATATCAAGAAGAACATCAGCCATCAAGTGAAGGAAAAAGAGTACGAGCTTCTTGTGTCGAAAACGCCGCGCGGAGGATCTGCATTGCTCTCCATTGGCGGTTCGGCGAACAAGCTGCGAGCCGCGGATAACGACTACCAAGTTCTTGTGACCATTTTGAGTCTGGAAGGTCTAAAGACTGACAGTTCCAGCGGTGGTGGTATGCTTGGGTTGGGCAACTTGGTGAGCAGTACGCCAAATATCTCGCCGTACATCTCGATGCACGTCGGAGCGAATGTGAGCCGAACAAACACGGCCAAGATGAAGTTTACAGCTGGGGAGAAGAAGCAGCAAATCGGCAGTGCGGAGTGGAACGAAGCCTTCACGTTCCCCTACTCATCGAAAGACTTGGAGTCTTCGAAAGCACCACCGAGCGTCACTTTCTCGCTGAAGGACAAGAGCATGCTCCACGATGAGCGCCTTGGTCGTGCGTTCAAGGCGTTGGATTTGTCGATGGTGAATGCTAGTCCAGTGGTTGAGAAGCTGAAGCTGAGTGAGAAGGGCGACGACGCTGGCGAGGCGATCGGCTTTTTGAACGTTAAGGTTGAGTTGGTGTCGTCGTCAGTGGCTTCGTCCCCTCCGAGTTCCCCCGGAGCCGACGAAGACGAAGGCGCGTCGACCCCAGAGGCAGCATCGACACCAAAGTCTGGACCACCTGAGGCGTTGAAGGCAGGAAAGATTCGCATCTCGTGCGAGTTCGTGTAATTGTTGATTGTGTGCAGGTTGGTCGGATACTCGTCTCGTTCCTGCTGAGAAAATATATGTACCTTTGCTTTTGAATTGCATACACGCTAGCCGACACTGGTCCTGATCCTGCTGCTGTTGCTGGTCACTCCACCTGCATACTCGGTGCGCTTCCATGCACTCGCTGCGCTTCTGGAGGCAACCGAGGCGATGGAAGTGTGCAGATTTGGCATCATCTTCCCTCCAGATTGCGATCCTTCGCACCACAAATGACTCGCCCTCGATTACAGAGACCTCTGGTTTGCTGGACCATATTTGCAGGTGCGTTGCTGTATAGTAACCCGTACGGTCTCTTTAATCGAGGCTCGCGAACCCTCTTCGATTTGCAAACCCACCTTCCATCGAGTGAAAGAGTTCCTTTTTTGCTTCATAAATACTCAAGCCCTCATTAACTGAATACCCTGCCGAAACCAAACAAGGGTACACTCTCACAACCGTTTCCCGAGCTGAGATGAGTCCTGTACCATTCGATACCCTGTCGAAACCAGTGAGCAGAACACAACAGGAAGCTTGCTGGTGAGGAGCTCCGATTCAGAAAGCACCACTCACACTCACTCGCACGTGCGCGCGTACATGCCAGCATTCGCACCTGGGTGAACCACCCTCATCCCAGCACTTGTGCCATTAACGCAGTCTCCCTCTCTATCACGGCGACTGCGCAGTTGGCGTTGTGCTGCCACCTTGCTGTAAGTCTGTGAGTGGGTGGTCTGTTCGTTTAGACGCATGACGGTGATGGCGACGAGGACCCGAAAGAGATGCTGTCGCTCTCTCCTCGCAGTGGTGACGGTGCTGCTTCAGCTCAGCGACCGCGTACATGCTGAGACTGCTGCGGACACGGGGAGCAACGCGACGCTCTTGGTGGTGCTGGTGGTGTGCATTGTCGTGCTGCTGGTCGCTATTGGGGTGCTGGTCTGGATGTGGCGGCGCAAGCATAACGGAGCAGCAGGGAACAGTTCGAGTGCGAGTCGCGAAGAAGGGACTTTACCGAGACGCATCCGCAAGAAGAAAAACAATGCTGGACGTCCGAGCTACTTGAGCGGCAACAATAACAGCAGCAGCAATGCGAGGGAGACTACGGCAGGATATGCGGCAGGGCAGAACAGCGGCGGTCGAGGGTTGCTCGCCGGGATGAGCCAGCGGCTCCGCAACACAGGTTTCTTTGGGTCCGGTTTTTTCCCTTCCGCGGGGGTGGCGTCGAATGCGACGACGTCCGCGCGCCATACTGCAAGCAGTGCTAACAACACGACGATGCTCGGGTTGCGCAGCCAATCCATCGACGATTTCTGCAAGGACTCGGAAATCCTCATGTCGTTCCTCGACGACCCGCTGCTATTCCCGAAACGCATCGCGTACGACGAGATCACATTTCTGCGCTCGCTGTCGAAAGGCGCGTACGGGGAAGTGTGGCTCGGACAGTTAGAGACGAGCCACGTCGCGATCAAGTGCCTGCTCCCCGAGAAGCGCATGTTCAAGAGCAGCATCGAGCAATTCGCGGCGGAGATCCAGCTCATGTCGATCCTGCAGCACCCCAACATCGTGTCGTTCGTGGGCGTGAGCTGGCACCGCATGGAAGATCTGTGCGCCGTCGTCGAGTACATGGAGTCGGGGGATCTGGACGAAGTGCTCAAGAAGAAGAAAAGTAAGCTCCATTGGAGCAAGGAGAAGATCTCGATCGCCATGGACGTCGCCGAAGGACTCGTGTACCTGCACTGCATGCGACCCGTGGTCGTGCACCGCGACTTGAAGTCGAAGAACGTGCTGCTGAACCGCCAGATGCACGCGAAACTCAGCGACTTTGGCGTGAGTCGGAAGACGACGATCAACGAGACCATGACGTCGGGAGTCGGCACGTTGCTGTGGACCGCGCCCGAGATCATCGAGGGCAAGAAGTACTCGGAGCAGGCCGACATTTACTCGCTGGGCGTCGTGCTGTCCGAGATCGACACGTGTGAATCCCCCTTTGCGCACGTGACGAATGACGCGGGCGAGAAGCTGCCACCGATGCAGATCGCACAGAGCGTGCGCTTGGGCAAAGTGCGCGTGCAGCTCCGGGACGACTGTCCGCTCAAAGTGCGCGAGCTGATTTTGTCGTGCACGCAACTGGACCCGGACGCCCGCCCGACGTCGATGCAGGTCGCGTTCACCCTCAAGAGCATCATTGCGCCAAGTTTGCAGCGCGCGATCTCGATCGAGCTATGAGTGAGCGGGAGAGTTAAAAAGAAATCAAAAACGAATTGCATTGTGTGTCGCAATAATTTGAAAAGCACTCGTATTTAAAACTCACACACTCACACTCACACACCGATGGCAGTTTGCTGTTCGTAGAAAACATTCACATCATACCATTCCCAGCATTGCTCTCTCTTCGACTTCGCTGCAAGTGCTCTGTTCAGACACGCTCAGCGTCTTCCACGTTTACGAACACGTACTCCGGCTTGATTCATCCGTCGATTTGGACACTCAGTTGCTGACGATGCGCTCGCCTGCTTGCAGCACCTGCGCGCCGTGGCCGATATGCGTAATGAAGCTCGTCGGCTTGGGGAACTCGTGGTCGCCAAAGATGTGCTTTGGGTACCCTTCGTCCAGTTTGTCGAGCAGCTGCGCGGCGTTCTCGCGGCGAAGCAGCACGATGATGCACCCGCCAAAGCCGCCGCCGGTCATGCGCGCACCGTACACGCCAGGGATTTGCCGCGCGATTTCGACCAGCGTATCCAACTGAGGGGTGCTGACTTCGTAATCGTCTTTGAGCGATTGGTGGCTGGCAAACATGAGCTTGCCCGCTTCCGCGTAGTTCTTGGCGTTCACGAGCGCCACGGTGGACACGGTGCGTTCGTTTTCGGTGATCACATGGCGGGCTCGGCAGTACACGACCTTCTCCACTTGGTCCTTCACCGTGTCGAGCTGCGCCATCGTCGCATCACGCAGATGGGTGATCTCTGGATAGCGCTGCTGCAGCGCGGCAACGGCGGTTTGGCACTGCTGCACGCGCTCCTTGTATTCGCTGCCGCTCAGCTCATGGTTCACATTCGAATTCGACACGACGATCACGACATTCGGGTCTTCAAACGGCACGGGGGTGGCTTCTTTCGTGCGACAGTCGATCAGCAAGGCGCAATTGCCTTTGCCGCACGAAGAAATGAACTGGTCCATGATGCCGCAGGGGACATTGCAGTACTCGTGCTCCGCCTTCTGGCAGAGGAGCGCCTTTTGCGTCAGCGTGATTGTGTCCGAAAGCGAGAACACGCTCTCCAGGAAAGTCGCAAACGACACTTCCAGCGCTGCAGAGCTGCTCAGTCCGCTTCCGAACGGCACGCGACTCACGATCGCAGCACGCACACTCATGGCGTGCAACCCCGTGTGGCGCAAGTACATCGCTGTCACGCCTCGCACATAATTCCCCCACGCAGGCAGTCCTGGTACAATCTGCGCGATATCGTTTGCGGGGAACTGCACCATCTCCCCAGGGAACTTGGCCGACACAATCTGCGAATAGTTTACCGCCGCGTCATCTCCACTCAGCCCGTCTCTCGGAGTCGCGACGCCCACGATGACCGTGTTTTTGTCGAGCGCGAGCGGCAGCACGAACCCGTCGTTGTAGTCGGTGTGTTCGCCAATCAGGTTCACGCGACCCGGTGCTTGTGTGATCGTGAGCGTAGCGCGCGGGTACGCGTGTTCGCACTTGAACGTCGCGTAGAAAAGCGCGATGGCTTCCTCCACGACGTCGTCGAATTTTGTGGTCTCGGTCGAGATCGACGGCGCCGAGAGAGCAGCAGTGTGGCTTGGAGGGATCGACGCAGCGACGGCCATGGCGATCTGTGTCGGGGATGCTGATACTACTGAAGTGAGGTGAGGGCGGCAGGTGAGGGCGGCAGGTGAGGTATGCGGATGGATGCGTGTTGAAATTCGGACGAGGAGGAGGTACAAAATTGAGAAGGGAGGTACTCGTATTTCAATCTGTTTCTAGTGGGTATCAAGTCGTCGTTTTGCAGATGTCAACCTTCGATGCTGTTCTGCTGAAATGGTGGGTTTGCGAGGTGTCTCGGATGCATACAATTCTGTTGTCGAGTGCCAAAATCTGGCTTTGGTCGTGATGGGAGGAGCAACATTTGGTGAAAAACAGAACATCTCTGTACAAGAGCAGGAACCTGTGCAAGTGGATGGTCGACTCCACCAAAGTTCAAATAAGGAAAGAGAGAGGTTTCTGTGATCGCTCCCTCGAGATAGCGCAATATTGCAATCGCATAGTGACATGGGTACATGTCACTCATTTGACATCATCATCAAACTCGATCGCCATCAGCAGACTCACCGAACAATCACCGAAGAAAAAGGATGAAACGAGGCAGGTGTCTGCACGGGATCTGACATTGTCCAGGAGGAAGAGTAGCGTTCATCGGGAGACACACTAACATCCAACACGACCCTGCACCATTCCAGACACACCCGATCCGCGCACTTTCCCCAGACGACAACGCAACTCAGCTGATGCCATCCTGCTGCTTCTGTGCGCAAAGTAGGAAAGAGAGAGTGTGTATGTGTTTCTAGGACGAGTTAGACGCTGGTCAAAAGAGGTGATCACAAAAACCCTTTTAAAAGTGATGTTTGTGCTTTTTCTCCCGCGGTCAAATGTGGTGACTTTTTGGCAGGTTTCCTCCAAACCGTCAAAAGGGCATCTCGTACCTTCTCTTGACACCGAACCCCGCTTCATGTTTCCTGCTCAAATCGAGCAATATTGTCCGAACAAATGGGTGTGCTTACCGACTAAACGGTTGACACGAACCGATTGCACGCGATGAAGCAGCTCAACGAGTTCCCCGACGTCAGAGCCTCGGGTGCGATACTCGCAAACGGAATGAACAAAGAGAGTGGAGGGTGCATCTGCATGTCCCTAATGCTGTTGCAAGCAAGTTCGGGACGAGCTGTATGACGAGCGTCGTGTTTTGTCCGCAGTGTCGAGCACCAGCTCTGCACTTTCTACCGAGATTCTAAAGAAATTGACATTTTGTCGGATTGCAATGCGCGCTTTCGTTGCATCCAGTGTTTATATATTTTTACCCAATGGGAGTCGCACCGCGATCCGATCAGATGGGATCTCAGTGCCACGCACTCGTAAGAGTTGAAGCCGAAAATGCAGCAGCAGAGCTCGATGTCTCTTCTTGGCACACAAAACGAGAGTCGACATTTACCCTGTCAGTCAATTGGAGAGCCTCATCGCGGGTTGGATCGGAAACAGAAAATGAAGCGCTTGTCTGGTTTCTGCACAGCTCTGGGATCGAAGGTATCTTGTGAGTGGATGGTGTGACTTTCCGAGGTGATGTACCTACCGGTATGAAGTCCGCAATCATCTGCGTCGACTCGAACTCCTGTACTAGCGATTGTCTCTTAGCGCTTAGACGCTGGCGAGCTCCTTCCAATCTTCTAGACCGCGACAGACAAGGAAGAGAGAGAGAGGGGGGGGGGAGAGCGGATCCTCTCGCCGAGATACTTTCCAACGACGCGAGACTCTCACATTCACATTCGCGCTCATTCGAAACAACGACTTCCAACGCGCCAGCATATCTCGTGCAACAATGGGGATCACTTCAAGCACCCTCGCGGCGATTGCGAAGGTACCCTACCATTTGGGTTGACGACGAGATGCGTGCGTTACTGCATGTGAAGATGAGGCACTGACTGCATGCAAATGCGCACGCTGTCTTCGTCTGTGTCCCTTTTAGAATGAACATTTGCAGCTCTTTATGTTCTGCTTTCGCTTCGAAGTGCTGCTGCTGCTTGGGACGCGCTTCGGAGCTGTGAGACTCTTCCGGTGGCTCCAGAAACTGCACTACCGACTCACAGCAGAGAAACCTGAACTTGTTTTCAAGAGCACCCCTCAAAACGAACAGCTCTTAATGCGGTGCGAGACCATCAGTAAGGAACGCGCATGTTGAGCTCGATGCAGTGGGGTGTCCATGTCTAATGTATGTTTTGAAATGGCATGACAGCGAAGAAGAATTTCTACCCGCTTTGGTATTTGCCGAATGGCCACTTGCAGTCAATGGTGCGCGTGGTCCTCAACGGCGTGATCAAATCCCCCGCGGTCTCGTACCAGCGGCAGCTTCTCGATATGCCCGATGGTGGAGTTGCCTCGCTGGATTGGGCATTGCCGCCGGGGAAAGATGGCGACATCCCGACTATTGAGCAAATCGATCCCTTCAGAAGAACGGTGCTCATCGTGGCCGGAGGTGCTGGGAACGGCAAAGAACTATACATTCGTGCTGCTGTGCATCGACTCTTGGAGCTCGGGTGGCAGTGCGTGGTGCTCAATGGACGCGGATGCGCTAGAACGCCATTGAAGACTCCCCAATTGTTTTCTTGCGGGTACACGGAGGATGTCCGCAATACGGTCAAGTTCCTCACATCTGCATACAATTTCGCAAACGAAGCTTTCATTGCGCTCGGCTTTTGCTCCGGGTCGAACTATTTGGTGAAATACCTGGGGGAAGAAAAGGAAAACGCTGGCTTCACGGCTGCGATCTCGATCTCGAACCCGTACGACATGCTCGCATTGTCGCACAACTTTGGGAAAACGTGGCTGAACCGAACCGTGTACGAGCAGGGGCTACTCTGGAGTTTCAAGGAGATCTTCTTCAAAAGGGTCAGTAAAGTGTTTTTGTGTGTGCTGTTTACTATGAGGCTGCACAGAACTCATGCTAGTCCTGTTGTGTAGAGCAACGCAATGGAGCTGTTCAAGAGCTACCCGGGGATTGATCTCGATGCGATCAAGAGCTCCAAGAGCGTGCGCGAGTTCGAGAGCTATCTCTCCCGGGTGACCTTCAACTACCCAACGGTCGACGACTACTACTCCGATTCGTCCTGCATTACAAGACTGCAAGACGTGAGGATCCCGCTGCTGTGCTTGAACGCGACAGACGATCCGTTTGCAGGAGCGCTCCCGTCCCCAGCGCAAATGCAGGCGAATCCGAATATTATCTTCTGCTTGACGAAATCGGGCGGACACTTGAGTTTCTTTGAAGGCAGCTTCGATCCAGAGGCCAATTCGTCTCGAGCCGAATGCGCAGACGCTGGAAGCGACGGCTCCACATTCAAGATGTGGTCAGTGAAGGTTATCGCGGAGTTCGCGGAAAGCGTGCTCGCTCAGCAACGACAGAGAGAGCAAACGATCGGTGACCTCGACCTTGTTGGCATGGTCGCGCCAGTAAGAGAGCTCCACACGGCGAGACTTTAGGCGATGCGTTCCGATGCTTTCGTTCTCTGCTTTGGGAGTTTGCGGGTATTGGATTATTCACAATACATAGGTACTGTGTCACACTGTGGTATTTTCCAAGGTAAATGAGTTGGAAACTACTACTATGCACGACTCGATTGCCGCTACGAACGTCCAATTGGATTCTACCGTGTTCGTCAAATCCTGTGCGTATCGCGGTCGAGTGCGGCGATGGCGTCCGTTGTGCAAATGCCCGCATCGCCATGCCACCGGTGCACATATCTCCAGGAAGCAAGTCATTTGGTGTGCGTGCTGGCTAAAGAGAACTGCGTTTGCCGAATTTGGAGAATGCAAACCAAATTGCTGTGTGTGGTCGATCCCAACGAGTCCAACAGGAGAGCGAAGCGTTTGATTGTCTGATGAGCAATCCATGCGTGTGCGAAGACAGCACTTCTTTTGCTCCGTTTCGTGCATGCGCGTGCACCAAACACTTCGCCGCTCCCTGATCCATGCGTTCGAGACATAAACGGTGGCTTTCCCGCGAAATAGTAATGTGCGTGGATTTTCCTTCGCATGCATGTATTGTGCAGTTTAGCATCTCACGCATCCCGTTTGGTGATACCTACTGGATGCAGGGTTGTCGTTTGTAGAGATTTTTCGGATGTCTCGAGCGAGTTTCTGGTCTCCACGCTCGGCTCGCATCTTGTGATGTAAATCGAGCAATGCTCCCTGCGAATTAGCATTTGAATGGACTACTAAAGAGCTGCAGGAATGCTCGAGCAAAAGGCGTCGCTGGTGCAATCGGTGAAAATGAGCAGTTGTATCTACTCTATGCAGGTAGTTAGAATCGGTGTGGATGTTTCCAGACATGTGAACGCAACGACATGATGCAGATGATCCGGGAACGACACCCATCTCCGTGTCTGCTTCCATTGCGGTACAAGACGACGACGACGGAGTGTGAGCTCCATTGATGGTGACACCAAAAGCTCATGGCGTCTCGTCTCCTTCTTGAGACGCTTCTTGCAATATCGCTGTCGATTTTCTCTTCTCATCTCGAGCTTCCCGTACTTTCTGGTGAAGAAAGCGAGGACATTTACAACCCTTGGTTCACGTGCACTTCATGCTTCACCTGCCTCCGATTCCCTCCACAGACTAGGACAGTCTGCACGGAATGCAATTGCAGCATGTCGGTTCGCTTCCCTTTTCGAGATTGGATGCTTTCGCGTGGCATCCCACGAAGAGCGTGCTGCTCATTCCACACTCTCGCCGTCTCCAGCTTCATTTTTGTGCGAGAAACAAGCACTTCGTCCACTGTGTCTGGCTATCGTACAGTACAGGAAGCAAGCGCTGCATCGTTGAGGATTTGCAACGTCGTGTCCAGTAGAATACTGTACAGAGACGGTGTCTGGAAGTCTGGAAGCGCTTCGGACACTTGGTCATCGCCACGGAATGGACAGACACTCGGATTAGAAAAGCCCGAACGCAAGCCAATGCTTCCCGAACGCAAGCCAATGCTTCCCGATCGCGACGACTCGGTGCTGCAAAGCGAGTAACGCAGCAGTGCATTTGGTGGAAGGGGAACCTGTTCGTGGCAGCGCGACCTGGGATGCTTCAGCTACACTTGTGGAAGACAACACATCGCCGCTCAGAAACGAGTCACCCTTCAAGCTTCTCTTTTACTGCAAAAAAAAGGGACAGCAAGGAATCTCTTGCTGACCACTTTTGACGGGACTTGCAAAATGAGTAAATGACTGCTCTGCACCTTCTCTCGACACGCGTCCCTTTGTCGTCCAGCATGGCACATAAATGCAGAGGGTTGCCGCATGCATCCGCCACGGTCTCACGTCGTCCTTCCGCCCCTCAGACAGAACCAAGTGCTTTCTACTTGCTGCATGCATTTAGCGCCAGCACCGAGTGCGCATATCAGCATTGGGGGACAACAGCAAATACAATGGCGATCAGCTCGACGTCCATCTCGGCGAGCACGCTGCCTCGGATCACAATCGCAGAAGAAGACGAGCACGAGCTGAAGGCACTCGCCGAGGAGAGCATCCGCGAAACCCTCTCGGAATATGAGGACTTTGTGTACTCTCAGAAGCGCCAGGTGAACAAACACAAATGGAAAGTCATCAAGGAGCGCGAGCACGTGCAGGTCTTTCGCGAACGCAAGGGAGACTCGTCTTCTTCTTTATCGGCCAGCAGACTGCAGCAATCTCAGCAGCGCGGCAATAAATCCGTCGAGATTGGTCCGAAAGCAGCCATGGCCGCGAATTCCACGATGCCATTGATGATGATCACGGGCACAATCCAAGGGATTTTGGAGGATGCCATGTATGGTTCGTATTTCGACGACACGACCTCCTTGCGACTGAGAAGTCAATACGAAAAGGATTTGATGGAAGACATGGCAGTGCTGCGCAGCATCGAGCCGCCTACACTCGCGGATCCGTTCAACTACTTGGGCGTTTCCTGGTTTCTGAGAGACTTCCCAGGACTGAATGCTGTCGTCAAGCGCCGCGACTTTTTGCTCATGACGAAAACGGGCGTGACGACTACCTCGAGAGGAGAAAAAATTGGAATCTACTTGGTGCATTCGATCAACCACCGCGACTTGCCCGAGCTCGATTTTGCGAATATCATACGCGGCAAGCTCGCGTTCTGCTTGATCTACCGCCAAGTGGCCGAGAATCAAGTCGAGATTTTTATGCACAGCGTCATGGATCCAGGCGGCTCCGTCATGAACTTCTTCGCCATCGCAGAGCAGGCGCAAACACTATTAGCGACGGGGAAGGCGATCCACAGCGCGCAAAAGAAGAAGCTGTACTATTTCATGCGCAAGCAGGCTCGGATGACCTCTGTTGCTTCCTCGACGGGTTCGCCAATGTCGTCTTCGTCCTCGTCGAGCTCGTCCGCGGCCATGGTGCGCGTAGCGTTACAGCGCCAGACCTCGGACAACTGTGCGTCCTGTGAGAAGTCGTTCCACACGCTGTTCTCATCCAGCGGCAGCTTCTGTCAACTCTGCAAACGGGTACGTCCTTGTCCACTCTTTCTTTCTGTGTCGCTGCTGCACCTAGTCAACAGCTCACGACCTCATTCTGTCTACAGGTGATCTGCTCGCGTTGCTCCGTGAAGAAGAAAATCATCGTCGAAGCCTCCGATAAGAACGTCGTCATGAAGCCGTTTTTGTTTTGCATTTCGTGCACGTTGAACGCAAACAACTTCTCCGCGACCCAGATCCAATTGGAGGAGCTTCAGCAGCGACAAATCCCACTCAACTAGGAAGGATCCTCGATCTCCCTCATGCATCCCCGCCTCGCTCACGTAAACGATGAGACTGTACACTCGGGAGCTGCTACTTCAAACGTTAGCTCGCTTTGAGCACGGTGAGCAAACAAACTCGTTTCGGAAAATGGTGTCGAACGCCCATGTATGTAATTAATGAACTATCAATTCGCTTTGTAGTTGTTTGCACCACATATCTCGACTTCAATTTTGTGCAAGTGGCAATGTCCGATGTTGATCTGTGCGGTTAAACGGTCATCACAAACCGGTTGTTGACAACCCCATACAAGGTCTCCCAATGCTGACACTCCACATCGAAACACCATCCGATCTTTTCCGCCAATAGGAATCATCGCATGCTCCTCAGCCAATCAAATACGGAGCGGGAGGTCAGCATCAAACAACAGGAACATGAGCAGGTTGCTGCGAAGAGCTCCGTCGACGGTGCTGCTGCTGCATGCGCGCCGCCACCGCTGCTTCTCCTCTTCTTCTTCTTCCTCTTCTGCACACTCCAAGCCGAAGCGCAATGCGACAAGCAGAGCGAAAGGTCTGAACCTCACGCAGTTCGTGTCCCCACTGCTGCTACGACTGCACCCGGACACGATCCAGCGCCACTCGGTGGCATTCGCGCAGGACAATGAACAGGCGATGAAGCAACTCAACCAGTTTCTCGAGGTCGCGAGCTTTGGGTGCAACAACGACACGTACAACGCGCGCAAGCAGGTGCTGTCCATGGCGGCAGCGCGCCACGACGACGCGAATGCACCGATTCGGTTCCCGCTGCTATTCCACATCCCCACGCAGAGTGGTGCGGACGTGCCAGGAGCGCATACTGCAGTGCAGCATGTGATTGAAGTGCCTGGGGTGCTCGTGCGACGCACACTCGCGAACTCCGCGCGTTCCAGTCGCCAGCAGGACCCGTCCACAGCGATCCACGCGCCATTTGCACGCGAGTGGCAGCGCACCACGAAGCGCATCCTCAAGGACTTGTTCCAGGTCGCCGGGATCCCGCTGGTGTCCGAAGATGGCGATGGCACGACTCGGTCCACCCAGCTCGCGATTTGGCTGGCCGAAGAAGACTCCCAGGAAGTACAGCATGGCGTGAATGTGGCTGCGCACAATCGACAGCAATACGAAGAGCATGCGAAGTTCGACCAGTTGTTCCACGCCATGCTGACAAAGGAGAAAAATATCGTGTATCCGACAACGACGGGGATGGAAGATGGACCGAGTGCGTTTGTTTGCATGTGCTATACTAGTCGCTGACTATTGACTTGTGGGACTAACTGGTTTTCCCTGTGTGGCGTGTGTGGAATAATGTAAACCTAGCTGACCAGCATGCCGTGCTTATGAGTTTGATCTCGGAGCGCGTGTGTCTGCCAAAGCTCGACAGCACCGAGCAGAAGCAGATCGTGTTCAATTGGGTCGCCAACTTCCTGCTGATGCACTTCATGGAGCTGCGTTTGCACAGTCTCGTGTGGAATAAGATCACGCTCCTTGTCTCAATGGAGGAGGAGCTCGAGAAACCGCAAGTCCTGTGGGACGAAGAACACCCGGAGCAGGGGATGGGCGTCCTGATCCCCGCAGGGATCGAGGCGAACGAACTGGTCGATTTCCTGTACGAACACATCGAAGAACTCGAGTTTGCGTTGGCGTCGAAAGTCAAAGTTCAAGCGAAGCAAGCAAGATCGCAATTCCGGCAACAACAGAAGCAAGCTGGACAACAACAAGAGCAGCAAAAGCGAAGACGGAAACATTTTTATTCCGAGGAGGTGTCTGCGATGTTTCGGAAGAGCTGAGTCGTTGCGTGCAGTCGGTGGAGCGACTGCGCACGTCGAATCTTCATTTGCTCATGCAAACCCTGCAATTGCTTCGACGTTGCTGAAGTGGTGAGTTGTAGATTCGAGCTACTGGAGATCGAAGAGGACGACGACAGAAGCGACGTGCTTGGCTGGGTAAATCGCAATAGACGAAAGGCTTCCGCCGCTCTGTAGACGCGATGCCTGTATCTGCTTTCTCTTTTGCGTTGATCTCTGTGCCATCTCCATGCTTGCTGGATGAGAAACACGGCGGCCTCCTTCTGCTTGCGCACAAATTGATGGAAGTACACCACATCAAGCACGATCTTCTCTTGCGGCGTCACGAGCAGCGCATCGATGAGCACCGCACGCAGCAGGCAAGTGATAATGGTGCCACCGACAATGGCGCCAAAGACAATCGTGAGTTTCCCACCCAAAGTGCGCGGCGCGAGTTCGCCGTATCCGACACTCGTCATCGTCACGATGGTGAGCCAAATGGCTTCGTTCATGTTTGTCATTTGCTCGTTTGTCCCACTAGCCAAACAAGTTAAAGAAGCACAGTGCGAGCGGATGAGATGGGAAGAGCGAGAGTAGAGAGAGAGAGAGAGTTGTCCGCACCGCTCCAGGAAATTTAACGCGGCAGACGTGAGAATCCAGTCGATCAGGAGCGCGGTCACCGTCGACTGGAAGGGGAATCGCTGGAACGTGTACTTGATTGTAAACCAAATCGACATGACATCGACGCGGTGAAAAGCGCCTGAAAGCAGCGAGACGGGAAATGATATGCGGGTAAGCTTCGTGTGAAGACAGAACTTGAGGTGTCTAGGAGACTTACCGATCAAGTGCACATAGTACGACGATGAGTCAAAGCCAAGCCAATTGCGAAGGAATCGCCCCAACAGATAGATGCGGAGAAACACGAGCACATCTGCGCATTTGAGGCAAAAACGAGTGAGTGGAGCCATTTTGCGCGGAAGTCCCCCCTTGCTCGCAAGAAGGAGCAGCGGCATGCTTCGTACCGAGTTGATCGAAGTAAAAGTTTGCATCCCGCTGCCATTGAAGTGTCAGCAGACTCGAGCCACATGGGGGAACGTGGAATGCGCAGATCAGCAGCTCCGCTGCAAAGCGTCTACACAGGAAGCAAAGCATACACACGCCAGTACGGTGAGCGAGTGCGTTGGGTCATTCTTCAGGGACGAGAGAACGCAGCAGCCCCTCCTTACAGGAGCAACCCAGAGGACGCGTAGAAGAACTTGGTGCCAGCACTAAGTTGCTTCGTCTCGACCAAGATCTGGCACACAATCCCTACGAAATTTGCACCAGGACCACCATGTCAGCATACTAACTCCGCTGCATCCTGGGAAAATGCACAGCTTCTGCCGTGGTGACAACGACAAAGCAAAACCATACGATATCGCAGCACCAGCGCAACCACAAGCGCGAGCGTCGATACCGTCAGAAGACACTTGAGTGCCAAGAATCCCGTCGAAGCTGTCGATAGCGCGCGAGATTCGCTGGCACCCGTCACACGCTTCCCACCATCAACACCCAGTTGGTGGTCCTCGTCGTTCTGGACTTCGATCCAAAGCAGCTCGCTCTCCACCATCACAGAAACGATCCCGACCGCTGCAAACACAAACATGGCAGTCTCCAGCGTGCGGCGTGTTTGGCCGAGCTGCTCCATGCATGGCAGATACGCTAAGATACGTCGCTGCTTCAACAGTGGAACCTCTGGATTGCTCATGCTTCAACGCACCTTACGGACATGGTCCAGACTGTGCAGGATACCGACTGTCGCTCTCCATTGGGGATCGTTGTCGCTCGACCGCTTGGCCAGCTGATGCAGCGCACACACATACACAACAGCCAGCAGTTCAGCCGCATGTATGCACAAGCGCAGCGACAGGTGCACTGCGTACCTGATCCGCATACAGACGCGTGCGTCCAGCAGCAGCAGCAGCAGCGCCATCATCGCGCGGCGTCTGACGCATTCTTGTTCGCTCCATCGTTTTTGGAGCAATGATTTTTGCAGCTGGTGAGCAAACCGAACCTACCGGAGGGTTACACTTCTGGTTCTCCGAAACAAACAAACGTAACCGAGGCATTGTAGGTCGATCTCGAACTGAACCTACAGACTCATAGGGTTTCTAGGATAACGCATCTTGTCGCTGAGGTTCAGATGATGCAATGAAGTTGATGCAACGATGGGAACTAGTGCTGGTGTGTCGGAGCGTTCGCTCGACGCGTCTTTGTTGTCATGGCGGTTGACTGGAATGGATACAGATAATGCTATTGTGCGAGTTAAGCTGTTGGAGCTAGCTAGAGCATCAGCCAAAACGCTGCGACGACAGCTGCCAATGAGCAGACCACAGTGTTCCCCGCCACCCGAGCACCGTCGCTGGCAGTATCCGTTGTTTTCTTCTTGATTGCAGTCGCGTCGGCACCCGCGTTCGAAGGTTTCTTTTTCTCGCCCATTTTGACGACTTTCGAAGGATCTTTCTTGAACGCATTCGCCTTCGTGCCGCTGCACACAGGCTGCGCGACCGAGCACTTCAAGAGCGTCACATCTGGGGTTGGTGGCAGGTCGACAGGGATGTTCTTTGGACACTTCAAGATCTTCTTGCGCGTCGAGTTGAACGACGACATCGTCAGCGTCGAAGCGGTGGTCGTTGTGTACGCAGTCTTCAAGTTCTCGAACTCGGGGTATGGCACAAATTTGCATGGTGTCTTGCCGTGGTCGCACGTGTCCGGACTAAAGTATCCGATGCCATACTTGCCGTCGTCTTTCTTCTTGGTGAGTTCTGCAGAGAAGAAGAAAGCAGCACCGAGTGTCAGATGAAGGCTGTGCATGGTGGCGTCCAATACTCCCAACGGTCTGAAAAAACACTTACTTTGTCCTGCGACGTGGTTTCGCTCCGTGGTGAACTCAAATACGTTGCCGCCTACGATTTGTTCGGTCATCTCTTTCTCTTCGTTCATCCACTTTGCCTGTCGTAGCGAGAGTCGAAACGAGTTAGCTTGGCCGAACGGAAGGTAACAGGTTCAGTCAGGGTCAAGAGGACGAGAGAGAAGGTGCACGCACATCGTAGAACCCGCGCTGCGCCTGGAAGCCGTCGAGGGTGTTCTCGCCCAAGTTGCAGCCAAACTCGCCAAACATCAAGGGGCGAGAGTACTCGGCTTGGTCGTATTCTTTCATGAGGCTTCGCAATCCGTCGGACTGCGAGTACTTCGTGTGCGCCTTCGGATCGCACTCCACATACGGATTGAATCCCATCCTACATCGGTTCAGAAACGGTAGACGCGCGTGAGCTCAACGAGGGTGTCAATCCCGGCAAGGACGAGCAAGTTACCATTCGGCTCGGGTGTGCTCGTCTTCGTCCGCGCTGCAATCGTAGTACTGAAGCCACTGAGCGCGCGGCGGGATGTCAGCGATGTCGAGTCCGATGGGGACCGCTCGCAAACTACCCATGCAGCTGGAAGCGTACCGGCGAACGTCTCGTAGAAACGCTTTCACGCACGGCGCGGTCGTGGTGCCGTCTTTGTCGCCCGTGAGTTTCTGCAAATTGTTTTCGTTGCCTACACTGAATCCCTGTTACAAGAGTCAACAGCAGATGCACGGCGCAGTTAGCAATCGCTTGCGGGTGGTTCAAGCGGGCTTCTCCGAATTGCATCTCGTCACCAGTGTGTTGTCGTAGACAGCGAAAGCGTTGTAGATCATTTGAGCTCGCGTGAAAAGCTCGTCCGGGTAGCACTTTGGGGGCAAGGCATCGATGATCGCGCAGTTTTTGCACCTGGTGATTGGCGAAGCAAGGACACGCAAGTTAGCTCATCGCAGTATGATGTGCCAGAGTGCTCGTGCTGGTGCGATGTGTTGGTCTTACGGCGCAGTCATCCCCACGAGCACGTAGATCCCCCTCTTCGAGCACTCGCACATAAACTTGTCGTGCGACTTGCTGGGGTCCACCGAATACAACCGAATGGTGTTCGCGCCGAGCTCTTCCATGACGTCGAGGTGGGACTTCCAAACCTCTTCGTGCTCATCCGCTGCCCAGTCGTAATTATCCACCTCGTACAGCTTGCCATCGTTTGGACGCGGGTAGTACGCCACTCCTTTCATGCGAAACTCCAGACCCGAGTCGGAATCAAAGAACTTGTTGCCCTTGGCGACGATATGCGGGACCCACGCGTGGGTTGCTTCAAGGCAGCACGCTGCGAGCACGGACGCCACGACTGCAGCAGCGGCACAGAGTCGACGGGTAAAGATCATGCTGACGACTGGTCTCGTTTCGGACGGTCTGCTGCTGCTGCTGTGTGAAGTCGAAGCTCGGTAGCACAAATGTGCTGCACGAGGCGAATGCTCAAGTGAGTGAGGATCACGGACAGACGCTACGGAATCCACTAGAGTTGCTTTCCCCAGCAAGAGTGCTGGCAACGTTCAAAGTTGCATGCATCGCATGTGTTTATTTTGTGAGTCTGATGCTGACTCGCATCTCGTGTCAAAACTGACACGCACCTCCATTTCAGCCAATGGAAGCGCCTTGATGGGATATTTGCTGGCCAACCAGATCTCTTTGTAGCTCTATGGAGCACGAAACGACACAGCTTTTCGCGATCCTGCTGACAATGTGAAAAGGGGAGCTCGGTCCGCGAATGTTCCTCCGCGTAAACCATCAAGACAACGGATCCGGTTTACTGAGTGGGAGTCAACGCTATCGCCGGTCGAAGCACGTTCGCGAACTCGATCATGGCCATTTATAGTCTGGTGGAAACTTTCCAAGTCTATTATTACTGACGGGAACAGCATGGGAAAGTGATGAATGGTGGCAGGAATTCGACAGTGTTCATTGCGGATGCTTCCAGCGACAGAGGCAGCGATCGGGTTTGGTGCGATCCCTTCACGAACAACCACAGTATGTCGCGGATAGCGTTGTGGTCGCAGAGCGAGCGAACGCAGCGACAACACATGCGACTGGGGAGAAATACTAGAAAATCTTTGACGCTGTCTCGGGTACATTTTTTAACGCTTATTTGTAGCTAGATTACACACGCAGAGGCTCGCATTCGTTTGGACCCACAGATTCATTTCCTTTGCCTCGTCATATTTTTATTGCTGTTTCCGTTCTTGCACGCCGATGGATGCGTCCGCCTACAGATCGCGTGCAAGTTCGTCTCGGAGGCTGCGGAAATTTGCCAACTCATCCTCGAAGAACGACTGCGGGACTGCAGCTCTGGAGGGCTGTTCCGAGGACCTCGGTTCGCGCTCTTCATCGCCAGTCATCTGCTGCTCCTCGCCAACCGCCCGAGTCGAGGCAGCAGGAGATGCACGCTCGTGAAACATGTGAAGACGGGGAGCATGCTTCAACTGGTTCAAAAAGCTCCCGACCGATGCCGTGTCCCACGATGCACCTTTGCTTCCATACCCATCACTGGCAGCGGACTCTGCACCCGACGGACGACCCAGCTCGGATCCCGTCGACGTCAGAGTCGTCGCAGCTGACATCGTGGTGCCATCTCCAATCGCAAACGGGAGCAGAAGGTCGCTGACATCGTCGGGTTCGAAGTGGGAGGACGCGCTGGCTCCGCCACTTCCTCCTGCACTCCCAGTCGAGGAGAGAAAGCGGTGGCGATGCCCGCTGCTTGGTCCAGTGACTGCTAAATCAAACGCATCGGGGGTGTCTGGCGAAACTCCCCAAACCGCAGCTCCCGACTCGTACAGGTCCGAGGAGAAACCGCGAGCCTGAGTGATTCGATTCGACTTTTGATCTCGTGGTGGCGTTCCTGCAGTTTTCAGAGACTCTGGCGCGCCAGCGTTCAAGCGGAAGGTTCCACTGCGTCCAACCTGGAACTGGTCGGTGGTCACAAACATCGGCAAACTGCTCGGTCCTTTTCGAAGATAGTTTTTGCTGTAGGAGTACCCTGGTGAAGTGGAAAGCAACTCCGAAGGATTCGCTTGAAAAGGTGGGCTTGAAGCGAACACTGGCACTCCCCGGCCACCAGAAGCTCCCGAGTCAGTTGCCGCTCTGCGAAGCACAAGCGCAGCCGTCGAAGACGGAGAGTCGACCGGTGGCGAATCTGCATACATGAACGGAGGAGTCAAGTGGGGAGATGTGCCTGGTGCTCCATCTCCGTTAATGCCACCGCTCTCGTCGTTATCATCCGCAGTAAACGCTCCATTGAACGAATGCTTCCTTCTGGTCCCATAACTGAACGTAGCTGCACGACCACCAAGGGTTCTCCCAGAGTGCGATCCCGCTGACGGAGACGGGGACAACGGAACATGGTTGTGAGATCCGTCGTCCAGTGAAAAGTTTTCGAGCGAAGACCTGAACTGGTGGACGTCGCTTCCTCCCTTTCGAGAACCAGTCGAAGATGAAAACGTGCGGCTATTCCTGAGTATCGAAAGGGAGTTCGGGTGGCGGGGAGGAGTTGACAACGGGAACTGGGATCCTTCGTCTTGGTACGATGCTGGCGATAATCCATTTCCGCCTGCACCATCGACACCGCCGCTGCTGTTAGCATTCCATTGCGTAGCAGGTGGCGTACCGACGCGATCAATAGCCACATTGCCGTAGCCATACGGAGCTGCTGTGACGTTCGGGTTTGTGACGACGCCTCGAAGGCGATCTGGCTCGGCGTACGAATGTGGATGGATCACTTTGACGCTGTCGCGAGGCGACGCAACGCTCTCTTCGTAAACCGTTGGAGCCTTGGTCTGCGGGATCGCCATCGGCTGAGAAAGACCCGGTGTGCGATGGATGGTTGCGCTTTCATCCACGACCTGAGCCGGAGACGATCGGCGGCGTCTTTGGTGGAACTCGTCAGGTTCCGCAGCATCCTGCAAAAAGTCGGTGGATTGGGGGGACATCGCAGGCATACTCATTCGATCTCCGCGCTGCGCTAGAAGCTCGGGCGAGCTCGGCACATAATCCTGGATGATGAAATTGTGTTTAAAGATTGGTGCGGGTGCTGTCTCCTGCTCCCTGATCAGTTCGCAATTGAGTCGATACACGGTCGAGATTTTGAGAAACCCGAACGGCGTATTGATTGGCGCAAAGCTGTACTGGCTGACCGGGATCTCCTTTTCGAAATGATTTTCCAATGACGCGCTGCTCGCGGGATGGATCTCGTAGGAAAGCGTCGATGGATACGATCGCTTAGACAGACGATGGGCTGGAAGCAGCCGCATGAAGGAATACAGCGCGCGCAGCAGCACACTGATTTTCTTGCACACTTCTTTCAGCTGCTGGATCACATCGCGCGCCGCACCGGTCAAATGGCTGTTGGCGTTGCGTCGGGCTCCCGAGTACGGATCGTACATCTCGGCGCTATCGGGAGCATACAGCACACTCCACTGCTCGAGCAGCAAGCGGCGGTCGCTGTCGTCGTCCAGATAAATACTGATCGTCAGCGGCAAGTGCACGTCTTCGCGCCACGCCATCATCGCATCGCGAACAAACTGCACTTCCTCAATGTCCAGATTAAACTGTGCGTGTTCGAAAACACATGGCATTTATACATAGGTGAGATCGCATGCAGCGAAAGAATGAAGGACAGAAGCACAGAACGTACTCGCGCGCGTCGATTGCCGCGTCGATGGTCGGATTCCGATTGGAAATTTACGCGCGACTGGATGATCAGCTCCGCGGCTTTATATAAAAACTCCAACACCACCTGCTCCGTTTTCATGCGTCCTGCCTCTAGATAGACCCCAATCAATCGTCCATCCGAACGACATCAGAACCAACAAACACATCACATCAAGGTTTCCTTTCAGCGTACAAGCAAACAAACACACGCACGCAAACCTACCAGATGCGGGCGACGCATTCATCTGCAGTGGATGGTGGTGCTGTTGCGGGGGAAGGTGTGGGTGGCCACTAGGAGTGTGGTAGTACTGCGGCGGGCGATGCGTGCCGATCGTCGCGGACCGTCCGGACGACGCACCCGTCTGCGAACCGCCATAGCGCGGATGATACTGCTGCTGCTGCTGCTGAGCACGTGACGACGACGTCAGATCCACCGACGACATCATCTTGGGCTGAGGACGCGGTCACGAGCGGTGCCTTGTATACCCTTGTGTGCTGCTTTATACCGCGTAACTCTTCTTCTTCTCCTTCGTTCGACCGCGAGAAGTTTCTGCTTCTTCGTGGCTTCTTCGATATGGACGGAATAATACTAATGGGATTTTTCTAAGAGGGTGAATGTGGCCCTTTTCTTGCCATCAACAATCCTGTACAATGTGATGCGAAAGAGAAGAAATGGTTTGCGCAGGTTTGTTGCAGCAAGAAAAAGCAGCCAGATCTTTCACAAAAAAGGGTGGTTCGAAAACCAACTCGGGAATACTCTACTTCAAAGCCAGCGATTGATGTGATGTAAATGTGAGGCAATACCCCTTTCTTGTGTGCACTCTATCTACACTTGAGATTCGTGTTGCTTGAATCAACTGTGCTATTGACTTCACTTTGCTGATCCAAAAAAGTGAAACCACAGGATGCGACTGCAATGAACCAATGAGACGGCAACGTGGTTGCGAAGGCGGCTCTTAGTGGCTGAAATAAATGCTGACAAAAGCAGACACGACGGTGATTGGCGGATCGCGACAAAGCGTCAGACACCGCACAGACCAAAAGAACAACCCAAGGGCTACAATTTATATGTTCAGAGACACTCTATTTGATGGACGTTCGCAATCGACGTTCAACTCGCCTTTTGCTGCTTTTTCTTCTGGTTGCGACTCGGATTGTTTCGACGTCGCTTCTTTTGCTGCGGCTTGGGTGCAGTAGGAGCTTGCTGAGGTGACTTTCCAGACGGAGCTGCTGATGAGACCTCCACAGAGTCTTCTTCTTCCACCTCCTCATTTTCCTTCCCTGATGCTTCTTTATCCTGGAGATCCAGCTTCTTCTGATCCGATTGCTGCGGTGACTCCGCATCGTTGGCTTCGTCTTCACCGTCGCTGTTGTCCTCGCTCTTCAACGCATCCGCAGCTTTTGTACTGGCCTCAGCTTCCGCTTGCTGCTGCTTTTTCAACAGCTTCGCGGCGTCTCTATCCTGCGCCGATTTCTTGCGACGGTCTTTACGTGCCGCTTTTGTCGCTTCTCGCCATGCTAGCAGCGATTTCGTGCGCGGTGTGGAAAGCGCAGAGTCGAGCCACTCTTGTTCGCCATGCCATTCGTGCACCAATACTTTCTCCAGCAAGCTTTTGTTCTGCTCACAGGAGCGAACCATTGCACAAAAAATGCGATCAGCAAGCGGTGGATGGATGCATTCCTACTGTGCGCAGAATCGTGACGTACCAAGATGTTCATTTCCAGAAACCCCTTGCACCCACAGTCCTCGATCTGCTTCCTTCCAACTATATCTATAAATCTGTCCACACAGAGCTGCAAAGCAGACAAACAACAACAATCGCAATGAGCAGCAGCAAAAGCGCAGACGGATCAGCATGGTCCCCCTTCGAGATCCATTCGTACAAACCTCATCCTGACTATTCGTATCGATCTCTTTCGTTGCATAGTATTCCAGCAGCTTGCTGATCTGCGCTTCGCGTGCGGCAATAAATAAAAGATGCACGTCGCCCATCGTCATGAGTCGACCGTGCGTGATCTCGAGCTCCTGGAGCCACGTTTTCAAGATCGACGTGTACTGCTTGCGATCGCGCAAGAGATCGATGCGAATCAGCACCGCCTCCATAACTCTCTCTCTCTCTCTCTCTGCTATTGCTGTGGTCTGAGAATCCACGGAGCGCGTTCCGCCACTACCACACGCAGTCGTTTGTTGCGCGTCGCTTGAGGTCTTGCAGAGTCGACGCGGTTGCTTGATTTGTATTTGGACTGCCTACCACTCCTTCCAGCAGCAAAACGACACTTCATTTTGTGGTGAATACCGGTTTCGAACCGGTGTGGGATACCGCGAGAAACCGGTTTGCAAGTACCGGTTTTGTGGGAGTCTGTCTTGCATAAAAAGCATCCGAGATATTCGCATTTTGGAGGAAGAGCAGGAAGACGATGGAGATCCCGCTGAACGCGATGGAGGACGACGAGGAAGGTCGCGTGTCGCCTGCGCCCCCTGCGTTCACGATCCCCATGCGTGGGTCGAGCTCGCTCTCCTCTATCCTGTCGTCCGACCACGACGTGGCGCGTGAAGAAGAGCGAGAGCAGCAACGATTCCTCCCGACCAGCTTTGAGAGCACGGTCGCACCGATCACTGTGCCCGAGCCACCGCCCACTCGTCCAAGACACCACCATGCGGGTCTGTCGAGCCTCATGAACTCCCCCATGGAAGACGACGTCGCCATGCAGACCCAGCGTCGCCACGACCCAAGTCATGCGAGACATGATGTCGTCGCAGAAGGAAAAGAGGACGGCAATAGTAACGCAGTAGAAGAAACAGGTCAACAGATGGAAGTGGACGGAGCGCAAGCAGAAAGAGACGTCGCCGATCCGCTCTCGCCCCACTCCACGTCGGATTCTCCTGTCCCCGTTCGTCAACGCAAGCAGTCGATGATCGAGATCAACATCCACTCCGTCGTGCTAGACGACCAAGACCTCGAACGCCTGAAGCTAGATTTCCAAAGCGCGCTGCAGAAATACTTGATCGCTGAAGCAAAAGGGGACGCAGGGGGAGCTCCCGCGGCGAAGCGACACAAGAAAAGCAAGCAGCATCATCGCAAAGTGAAAGCGTCCTCGCAATCCGCTGGTGGTACGTGCGTTATCTCGTTGGGGGATTTGTGTGGCGTGCGTCTAACGCGCGTTGTGTGTGTGTCTCTGTATACTATGATGTGGATTTCCAGATGAAAGCATTGCGGAGATCCAAAAGTGCATCCACGTGCTGAACCAGAAAGTTGGCTCCGAGTTTGCGTCACCGAGTGTGCTGAGCGAAGTGGTTCGCTTCTGTCTGTCCTTTTGTGGCGTTCTCAACGAGAAAGATCCCGTGGAGAAAATCATCGTCCTGCAAAAGACGTCCTCATCGCCGCAGACAGTCGAGTATGACGCGACGCTGTCTGCTTTGGTGCAAAAGCCGTTATATCACCAGCTGCTGTCAGTGATCCGACGTGCGCTGTTCAGCTGCCATGAAGCACAAGAAGCATCGGTGCTGATGACTCAAATCCTGGAGTGGTGCCAATCAGCTTCGTCGCCTGCGCACTGGATGTGGGTGTGGTCGTTTTTGGGTCAGCTCAATTCCTACTCTGTGGCCGAGTTCCTCTTCCAGCAAATGGTGACTGGACAGCTTGATAATGGAGCCGCGAGAGCATCCACGATCCCGGTCTTTGAACACCTCGTATCGAACAACCCTGCCCAAGTCGTGGACATCATTCGAGATTTGCTCGAAGAAGCGGCATCCGAGGGTGTGAATGAGATCCACGGGAAACCCGTTGCATGGGTACTGGACCAGCTTGTCTCGGTCGTCAGCGAATACCCGATTTTCCTCCGTGCGTGCGATGACAGTTTGCAGTTTGTGGTCACGAAAGAGCTTGTGACCAGTTTGGCAGCAAAGATTTCTCCGCGCACCGACGTGGCGAAACGAGAGCACACAACCGGAAATAGTTGGTCGACTGGCGCATGGTCTGCAAAACTTCTTCTACTGCTCGAGAAACGGTCGAGAGAGCTGACATATTCCGGATTCCAGCTGATTTTATTGCTGCAAGATATGGCTGCCACGACGACTACGCCAGAGGCAAATGCAAGTGCGCGCCTTGCCGACGCAGCGTCTGCATTCCATGCACAAGCGTTGCGGTTGGCAGGTGAAGAAGAATCGCATGCATTTGTGAAAGGCATTTCTCGATTTCTGCCTTTCATTTGCCAATCTGCACTTCGAGCTTTGAGGTCCGTCAAAGACAGCGAGCAGAACCAGCAAGTGTTCCGAGAATGGCGAGATTGGCTGGAGCTACTTGCCCGGTTTATTTCAGCGAATGACGTGACAAAGCATCTGATCGAGGCAGATCTGATGCTGTCCGAGATCAGCGAAGCTGCACCACGCTCACCCGCCGCTGCTGCGATTGAACCGAGTGATCGAGCGTTCTGTGGTTTGTTGTCAGACATTTTGACGCCGCTGTCTGTGGACTACGTCCACTTCGTGAAGGAGATGATGGACTCTTGCAGCACGTCAGCGCCACGTGGTCGCCAACGAAGAGTGCTTGCAATTCTTCAAGCCTTGCTGCAAGTCAACGGCCACGCCATCCAGGAATCGTCGGATGCAGCTGATGAGTTGCCGATGGAGCTTCGCTTCGAGGGTGAGTTAACGCTGGACGATGCGCTCGACCAGATGGTCCGTGTCGAGTCGTGGACCCAGAACTGGAAGCGGTTTGCTTTGTGGAAAGGCACGCAAGGAACCGGTTTCTGGGAAGGGTTTCTGGATCTATCGTGCTCCCGGGATCCCGAAGTCGCGTCTCGAGCGCTCGCTCTTGTGTCGCAGACGCCATTCGAATCCTTGGAAGACCCAACGTGGCAATATCGCTGCCTGCGCAAGCTGACGACTGTCTTCTTCCACGTGCTGCGACAATACCGCGCAGAAATTGTGCACTCGAGTAGCGGGCAACCGTCTGCGGGAGCTTTTGAGACTCAAAGCCGTTTGGAAAAGCTGAAAGTGACGTTCTTTCGACTGCTTGCGCTCGATGGTGGTGTGGCGCATTACCCGTCGTCCGTGTACAGTGCATTTGCATCGCTATGGATCGACTCGTTGTTCAGCACGACGTCGCCGACAAGTATCCCCACCCATTTCCCGAACCGTGTGAACTTCGTCAAGGGCGAAGAGCTCGCAGTGAACCCCGATGATCGCGTCGTGATTCGATCGGAGCGCACGATTAGCTCGAAATGCACCAACCTGCAATCGTCAAAGGTGATCACGCATGTTCCGGAGACGCTTGTGTACCGAAAGACGCTGGACTCCTCATGGGAGCGCGAAATGGATGCAGCGCACACGTGTTGCATGTACGCCACCGACCTTCTCTTCCAGCTATTGGCGACGACAGTAGCCACGGGTCGACTTGCAACGGGACGAAAGGGATCAAGCGAGCACGACAGCGATCAGTGTGAGCGCAAGCTGAAAGCAGTCGTCGACTTGCTGCTCGAGCGCGCGATTCCGTGCTGCGGCATCCCCAGCGACGACACGTACAAGGAGACGCTGCCGAACCGATCCAGTTTTGACATGGATCTGCGCATTGAGCAATGGCTGAACCACTTCCCAGCGTTTTTGCCGCTGTTGCGCGCAGCGATCGCGACGTCCGTGTCGATCAACTCGAGCCAGTGCTTGCGACTCGTGCCGCTGATCAAGTCTGCGCTCATTGTGCTGTTGGGTCATTGGAACAGTGTGAAAGGCGAGCTCGGGTGCGAGAACATGGATGTGCCTCCGTACATGCGCAATCGAAACCAGCTCGCACTAACGTGTGAGCTCGTAAAGATCCTTCGACTCTCTGGATGGATACCAACGCCTTTGGGGAGAGCGGCGGAGCTGCTTCCGTTGACTTCGCCTGCAGATATTCGTGGGATCCTGTTCAGCTGTTGGTTCTACTTGTCCGACCACCCGCCATCCGAAACCACAGCGCCTACACCAGCATCGTCCACGACCGCGTCGCCTATTTCAGCAACCTCGTCCCCAGCTGTCACTGGAGGCAGTTCGGCTGCCAGTCACTCGAATGTGCCGCTAGAGTTCTATTTAATCCCATTACGCAAGGCTCTACACAACAACATTGGGCGAATTGGCGCCAAGTACCCGCTGTACACGTGCTGACTTGATGCACGTGGCAGCGCGCGAAATGCAGCGAACGAGTCGCAAGACGTGACCTCCCAGCGGTGTGATGCATCCTGCGAGCAGCGTCCAGTAAAACGACGAAATAAAGACGCAGACTTTAGCCTTACCAGTGCTGTCCGTATCTGTGACGCCGATGCACGTAGTGGTTTGTTTCTCAGTGCGATAGCGAGTGCGAAAGAAAGCGGAGATGACCAGAATGGTTGGAAGCGATCGCAAATATTCTCGCATGGGAATCGTCTGCATGCGTCGCGACTCGATTGCTCAAAATGGGATCAGATCTCAGCATATACCACAGTACTCCCCAGCATATGGATGACTTAAGCGGGGATGTCTGCAAAATCCGACCCCATCCAACCTTTCTCGGATAATCAAAGTTGCGAACCCTAACCGAGCACTGTCGACGTCATCATTCCATCAAAAAGCACATTGCGATTGGCCAAAAAGGCATGTCACAGCTTTCTTTGTCTCTGCGCTTCCTGATTGGCTGTTTCCCGCATTCTCGTCACCCCATTTCCTCGAATCAAACGGCGCTCCACATCATCTTCGCAAAAAACGCCTCGCTTTTCATCCACCTGTGTATCGTAGCTGTCACATCGAGTGTTGATAGGACTGCTTTCTTGTATCAACAACAAAGAAACCCTCTCTACGATTGCAGCGCGCATTATCACAGGATGCTGACCGTTTCCAGCTGATGTCGTTATTTGACCACGAGATTCGACCCACTACCTCCAAAGCAAGTTGCTGGTTGCTGCTCCCATTTCCTCAGTTTGGAAAAAGATCCCCCTCGACCACATCAATCCACACACAACATGAGCGCCGACACGGTCTACGACTACATCAGCATTGGCGGCGGCTCCGGCGGCATGGCCTCTGCGCGTCGCGCGGCGACCTACGGCGCCAAGGTGCTCGTCGTCGAGCGTGGCCGCAAGTACGACGGCGCGGGTCTTGGCGGCACGTGCGTGCACTACGGCTGTGTGCCCAAGAAGGTCATGTTCAACGCGGCGTCGCACGTCGAGCACTTGCACCGCAACGCCGACTACTCGATCACGACGGCGCAAAAGTCCTTCGAGTTCGGCGACTTTGACTGGAAGAACATGAAGACGAAGCGCGACGCGTACATCTTGCGCTTGAACGGCATCTACGAGCGCAACTTGGGCAACGCCAAGATCGATCTGATCGAAGGTGTCGCCAAGCTGGTCGCCAAGAACCAGGTCGAAGTGGACGGCGTCGTGTACACGGGCAAGCACATCTTGGTCGCCACCGGCGGCACGCCTTCCCGACCAGCGATCCCAGGTATCGAGCACGTCATTGACTCGGACGACTTCTTCAAGTTGGAGACTCAGCCAAAGAAGGTCGCGGTCGTCGGTGCGGGCTACATCGCCATCGAGATCGCGGGCATCTTCAACGCGCTGAAGAGCGAGACGTCGCTGTTCTGCCGTTACAACCACGTGCTGCGTACGTTTGACCCAATTGTGCGCGATTTGATCAACGAAGAAGGCGAGAAGGCTGGCATCAACTTTGTGCGCAACTCGCGCATTGAACGCATCGACAAGCAAGCCGACGGCACGTTGCAGATCACGGCCAAGGTGAACGGCGAAGAACAGACTTTCGGCGGCTTTGAGCAGATCTTGTACGCGATTGGGCGTGAGCCACGCACCAAGGACCTCGGGTTGGAAGAAGTCGGCGTGCAGCTGAACGAAGGCGGCTTCATCGTTGTCGACGCCCAGGAAAACACCACGGTGCCAGGCATCTACGCCATTGGTGACGCGACGATCACCGGTTGGGAGTTGACCCCTGTCGCGATCGCTGCGGGACGTCGTCTCTCGGACCGTCTCTTTGGAGGCGAGCCAAACGCGTGCTTGCACTACCACCAAATCCCAACGGTTGTGTTCAGCCACCCTCCTCTCGGCACGATTGGGTACACGGAACCCGAGGCGATCGAGAAGTTTGGCGCTGAGAACGTGAAGACGTACTCGAGCAAGTTCGTGAACTTGATCTACGCCATGGCTGACCCAGACCACAAGGGCAAGACCGCCATGAAGCTCGTGACCGTTGGGGAAGACGAAGTCGTCGTCGGTGTCCACGTCGCCGGCGAAGGCGCCGACGAGATGATCCAAGGTTTCGGCGTCGCGCTCAAGATGAACGCGACCAAGGCCGACTTCGACAACATCGTCGCGATCCACCCAACCGCCTCGGAAGAGTTGGTGACGATGGCGCCATGGGGCACCATCAAGGACAAGATCGTGCTCCCACCGGTGCCAGCGCGAGCCGCGCCAACGCCAAAGCAATAAGCGCAGGAAGCAAGTACAGCACCCTTTTTTTAGAGTAGCATTGCACGCTCCACACACCCATCATCATACCGAATAAACTATATGCGACGCTGAGGACACCATGCAGGTTGATGCATTTTTGCTGGTCAATTGTTTGATCTCGAGATGATCAGCAACTCAGACTCAGGTGCTCATCGAGTCTGATTCCATCATCAGTCGACTATCTACCAATCACACGTCCCTTCCAATACTGGACTCCATTATGACTATCATCTGGTGTACCTTGTGCGAAACTCCTTTACAGCCGCCGTTTGTGTCCGTGGTTGTCAACCAATTTGTCCAAAAGGTATTATTAACTCGCACTTACACAATGGCGGTGTCTCCAGCGAATGGCGTCGGCGCCGTGACGAAGAAGCTGCGCGGCTACGACTTCTTCCATGCGATCGGATCCCCCAAGCGCATCGTCGCGCCGATGGTACGTTCCTTCCTTGTGCTCTTTGGTACAATTCGCAGATGCTGCTTTGCAGCGATGTAAAATGCATGGGTTCAGTGGGATGCCAATGACGCGAGTCTGCATGTATGGCGACGAATAATGCATGCGTAGGTGGACCAATCGGAGCTGGCGTTCCGTATGCTCACGCGTCGGCACGGCGCAGACCTTTGCTACACGCCGATGCTGCACAGTCGCTTGTTTGCAGAGAGTCCATCGTACCGAGAGAAAATGTTTGAGCAACACATTCACGACCGACCTCTGATCGTGCAGGTATGAGCAGTGTTCGACCATCCACCACTCTATGTGGCGTTGCTGCCGCGATTTCTGGGACTCACGTGCTGTATGTGCATCCTTGTGTGTGTGTGACAGTTTTGCGGCAACGATCCCGCGACGGTATTGGCTGCTGCCAAGCACGTTGAAGGTCACTGCGACGCTGTCGACCTCAACCTGGGCTGCCCGCAGGTATGCGATTTGGTTTCCATACCCGTGTAGCTCCAGCGACAGTGAGTTGCATTAACGCTTCCTGTGTATGTCTTTTCCACGAAGGGTATTGCACGCAAAGGTCGGTACGGATCGTTTCTCATGAAAGAGAAAGACGTGGTGCGCGACATCGTGAAGACGCTGAGCGACAATTTGTCGATCCCTGTGACTGTGAAGATCCGCATGTTCCCAGACGAGCAGGAGACGCTAGAGTTCTGCGATATGCTGCAGGCGGCTGGCTGCGACATGCTTGTTGTCCACGGAAGAACCAAAGAAATGAACAAAACGTCGGTCCGCGAAGTGAACTGGGAGATCATTCGCCAAATTAAGGCGCGCCTTTCGATCCCTGTGATTGCGAATGGAGGGATCGAGTTCCCTGAAGATGTCGAGCGCTGCTTGGAAGCCACGAATGCAGATGGCGTGATGACCTCGGAGGCGATTCTAGAAAACCCTGCGATTCTTGCCGAGACGAACAATACGCCAGGCAAGGACATCTCGTTCTTGGAGCTCGCCAAGCAGTACATGGCGTTCGCGGAGGAGTTCCCGCCTGCGAACGAGAAGATCGTGCGTGCGCACTTGTTCAAGATCCTCTTCCAAGACTTGCGCGTTCACACTGACCTTCGCGATTTGATGGCTTCCGTGAAAACACGAGCGCAAATGGCCGACATCTTGCGTGAGCTCGAAGAACGGATTGCGAAGCAGCAGAAGCAGGATCCTGCGACTGTGAGTGAGGAGGAGAAGCTGCCTGAAGTGGTGTATGCTGCCGAAACCAGTTGGTACCGCCGCCATCGCAAGGGACAGGAAAAAGTGCGCCAGCGAAAAGATTCCTACGAGAGTGTCGAGGAGTCGGGGTTCTGCAACCTTTTCAACTGAGCGGAGCATGCAGAGGGTCCAAAAGTCGAAGCACGTCATCCTTTCTGGAATGCTTGGGTAAAAGGTTGGAAGAGGGTAACCGAGTGCATAGATACACAATCGATTTAGAGGAGTATGCTCTCCTGCCTTCCTGCTTATTTCCTTCTAGTGGTCATGCCGCGATCTGGTTGTGTCCCTGTGCCATTACTCCTCAGCCAACCAGATGTCGGAGTCATGCATCCGTTTACTCGCGTCTCTCGTACATACCTGGTTTTTGTATTTTGTGTATTATATATCTCTATGGTGTTGGCTCTCTTGTGATTTCTAGTTGGTGCTGTCAGAGTGGAGTCCCATCCCCCAGCCAAGTTTTGCTCGTTTCTCAGGACGGTGCTGCGATGTCGAGGATGCACTCGCAGCGTCCTTGTCGTCCTTTTGGTCAGACGATAAGCTGAAGAATGCTGGAAGAGGGACGTGCTCAGCCATCTCAACACCGCTGCGGCTAGAACCTGCTTCGCTGGTCTTCCGACTCGCACCACGACTGTCCCCTTCTGAGCTTTTGTGGTGGCGACTGCTGCTGCTGGCAGAAGATCGATGGGTTGAGGAATGGCGATCCCCTGTGCTCGACGGTCGTCTCCTCTTCGGTTTACTGGACTTGAGATGTTGTATGAGCTTCTTCTTCTGCGTCGAGTACGTCTCTGGGAGTCCGCTGAAGTCGAATGTGTTCGGCGGCGAATTGCTCACGTCTGCAAAGAAATCCAGCTCGAGCAGTCTCTTTGCGCTCAGGCGCTTGCTGGGGTCGAGGTGCAGCATGGATTCCAGCAGCGAGATCGCTTCCTCCGGGAAGTCTGGGTGCTTCTGCTTCTGCTGCTCGCCTAAAGTCTTGCGGAGCCGCATCTTGTACTCGTTTTTGGGTTTGTAGCGACCAAATAGAGGAAGTTTCATCGCTCCATCCCACATGATACGAGGCGTTCCGCACAACCGAAAGATCAAATCCAGCTGAACTCTCGTCTCGTTTCCCTGCAGGAACGGAGTGTTGTCGAGCAAAATCGCGAGTGCCACGCATCCAGCAGACCAGATATCGCATCGCCACGAGTAATTGCAGTCTCCCAGAAGGATTTCAGGTGCAGACACGTTCAGCCACGACCCCATCGTGTGCTCTTTTCGCTCGTCTTCGTTCATCTCGTACACGTTGCTGCTGCCATCTCTTGCCTTCATGCCCGTTACTTTACGCATAGCGTGATACCCACCCATCTTCACCCCGTTTTGGAAAAGGAACACTGAAAGAAAACATTGGTCACTCCATGGAAATGAATAGCACACGCAATGAAGGAAAAGGGGAGGGGGATCCACTTACAATGAGAAGGCGCCACAAAGCGGTGCACAAAGTTGTTCTCGTGGCAAACCGCAAGACTGAGAAGCATGTCGCAGATTGCTCGCTTCTTCAGGTGCATCGGCACAATGACTTTGGCTTCGAAGATTCCGGAGTACATGTGAAGTGGCTGCTCAAACGCAAAGTAGTGCTGGGAGCTCTCCAAACGAGTCGACGAAGAGGAGGATGGCTGTCCGCTCTCATCGGAAAAGTCCATCATCTCCACGTCCAAGACAGCACTGGTCTTCGACTCTCCTTCCCCGTTCGAATCTTGTTTGCCTGCTTGTGCTGTCTTTTCTTCTGGGAAGACTACACCCAGTAGCTTGATAAATCGGTTCGGCAGCTGACTATGCAGCATTATAGCCGTCGACAACTCTCGCACACACGGTTTCGAAATTTCTCCTTTTGATGAAAATGGCGGCTCGCTGTCACGGTACGGCCATGGCTGTAGATACACCTGCTTGCCCGCAAGATCGAATGGAACATCGTCGGAAACAGTGCCCAAATACCCTCGCTTTCGAATTTTCTCTATCTTCGTCACCTCACTCGTGTGCAATCGGTCAGAGCTCGACAGAATAGACGTACTCCCTCCTCCTGGTCCTTTCGCGACGACTTTCGGAACAACTGCAGCAGCCGATACGATATTGGTCGCGTTAAGCTCGTCTGTCGTCCTGGTAGCACCAGATCCACTGAGTGATGTCGACGCCAGCGATTTGCCGATCATCGATAACGTGATGAACTCGCTCTTGGTGCTATCCCTGCTGTCGTCTCTGTCTGGAGACACCGAGGAACCTGGAACCGAACTGGACGGTGGAACATTGATCCAGGATTTTATCAGCAGAGAGATTCGCTGGGGAATCTCGACAGGTTTTTCGCGTGCGAGTGCGAAATCCTCCGTGTCGAAATAATCATCGGACTTGCGACTTGGCTTTGCATTCTTCTCCAAGCGAGTCCATCGGTCCTTCAGACTATCACATATTGAGAGAGAGCACTCCAGGAGCATCAACGTCTCCAGTTCATTCTTCTTACCATCCAAGAGTGGCAAGTACTCTGGTGCACCGGTTTTCGACGAGACCGAGGTCGAACTCGAGGTTGCGATCTCCTTCAAAATCTGTGTCACTGCAGCACTTAGGTATACGATACCTAGCACAACGCACTCGACTGGCATCTGGACCCAAATCGGGAGTCGCAACGTTTCTGCAATTAAGTGCTTGGCTTCTTTCTGGACATCGCTTGGCGGGATCTGCCAGCCTGGAGAAACCGTCTTCCCGTCAGCGTTCAGCTTCTTTCGATTCTTTCCGCTTGTCAAGACATCAAGGAGTGCGTAGGGATTTTCTCCGGACATATCGTAGCGCAGTCCTTCCAATAGACTTTTTTCAACAGCCAAAAGTTGTCGCTCAGTGGCAAGAAACTCGTCGGACTCTTCGCCAAGCTGCTTCGTCTGTTCTGCGACACTGCCGGTCGAATTCCTGGCAGCATATACTTCCGACACAAACGATACCCACGCGCAGTTCCTCGAATGTGCCTTCAAGAACAAGTGCAGCATCGATGCAGCCATAAACTCAGCGTTGCGTACATTCATAGCATGGAATGTGAAATACCGGTTCAAAGCGATGATCGCACTGGCCGCATCTTCTCGGTCCAAATGGAGTTTCTTCACGAGTCGAAGAATAACCTTCACACACTTGGTGCGCAAACTCTGCTCTAAGGATGTAGAAATCCCAAGTCGGCGGCTCGGAGAGTCTTCCATTTGCTCCACACTGACCTGCCAGTTCAACTTGCGTCCAAAGCAGTAAGGCTGGATACTCCTCGGTGCGCTAACCTCTTCTTTCGGATGGTCTTTGTCCGCCGCGCTCGAAGTCTTCGCGTTCGACTTGTCCTGGCGACGGCGGAGTGTAAAGTTTCGCTTTGCACGATGGAAATTCTCGACTTCTTTCTTGCCAGCGTAGTATACGCGAAGACTCTTCCCGTACAACGGCCGGTTGTTTAGCTTGCGCTGGAACACAGTTGTATACTGCGAGTCAGAAAACTCCACAAGCGCCCATCCCGAATCATCGTCAAAGAAAAACAACTCCAAAGCAGCCACAACCGACTGCGTTCCCTTTTCGCTCTCCGAAGGTCCCGCTTTTTGGAGCCGATCGTTCACGGTGAACAAGCTCCGGAGTGTCGATTCAGTACACTTGATTGAAACTCCCTTGACAAGGATCTTGCTCGTGATTACGTTTCCTTCTGTATCCGTTCGTTCGGCTTCAAGGTCCTTTCTGCCAGGAGTTGATGATGCGACTCTAGCAGATGCTGATGACGACGTCATGGCAGGAGACGGCTCTCTCGACGATAGCGTCGAGCTGCTCTCATTTTCGGTTTTCTTTGGAGATGGCTCTCTGCTATCTGTCACTCTGCGTTTTGGAATCGAAAACACTTCTTTCTCGATCTGGTCTTCGGAAAGACCATCTAACTCGAAAAAAATGTGCCAATCCATCTCGCTCAAGTGGATAAAGCGCTCGCTGTCTTTCTCCTCGGGGGAATCGTCAAACACACCATCATCTTCTTCTGCAACGTAGAGGGTGTCTTGGTAGTCCACTTCGTACATGTCGTCTTTCTCGTCGTAACTGAAGAAGCAACACAAACATCCTGGTGAGTAGAACAAAGAACAAAGACAGCTGCAAATGGCTTCACATACCTTTTCACAGTGGCGATGTAATACTGAGAGTGGTCATCTGGAGACTTAAATATACGGATTCGCCGGTCAATGATTGCAGCGCCGATCTCGTTCTTCGTCGGCTCTCGGAAGTACCCGTTCGGTGCGTCGGCTTTTACGGTATCGCCTTCTGTGCCAATGATCCCCTTGCAGTTTGCCGATTCACAAAAGCATCTGCATAAACCACCATTCACAACAGATGAGCGTCAAACGCGCACATGCGTGAGGTTGCCAATACCGTGCAGTGCAACGTACTTGATTTGACGCGAACCTAGTGCCTTCCACTGGTAGTCAAAGGTCAACTCCTCGCCCTCACTGATATCGCGCAGGGCAATCACTGCGATGCGCGTCTCGCCCTTCACCGTCCATTTCTCGGTCTTACAGTTTGGCTCGCAACTGTGATTCACAAAGCGCGTAAAGCTCCCTTTGCTGCGTGCATCGATGTAGATACCCGGTTGCAGAAGCAGATAGTAAAAATTCAACTCGTTCTGGTAAACAGGAAAGCGGAATGCGTCGCAAGATGTGAGTCCAATAGATAGGCGTGTCGTGGTCCGATACTGCCTTTTTAGACAAGTAAAAAGCACGTACCCGAGGCACCGACTTGAGTCTGCTGTTTAATTCCTTTTGGTCGATAATCTCCCCGACATACTCGCCAATGATACTCGATTGGGCAATATCCTGTGTCGTGCGCACTCCAAAGCCTTTGTTCTCCGTCTATTGTGTGCACAACCATCAAAGCCACAAAACGGTGAGGGTCGCACCTACTCAGATAGTGCAACACTCAATTGCCACGCTTACCTTGAACGCTTCGAGTACTGGGAAGAGCTCGGCATGCTGCAGTCGCTGGTTCCCACAGTACTCTCGTGCGGGACAATTCGAGCTACACTCCACATACGTCGCGAAGTTCAGACACGACACGTCATCGCAGCGCTTTTTGTCTTTGTCGAGTGCATCCGGGTAGCTGCAGTAGCAAACCGCCGACGCATCGCCATCTTCATCGTAGTCACGGTGCACCACTTTTTCTCGCGGCAAATGCGGCAGCGGGTATTCATTGCGTGTGATCAGGTGCACATTCCGAATCGCTTCCACGTGGTCGAACCGAAATCTTTGTCGTTCCGCGGCGTCTCTCTTCTCTTCTGCGTCTCGTTTCGCTGCGGCTTCCTTCTCTTCTGCTTCTCGCTGTGTTTCTTCTAGTTCCTTCGGCTTCACTGCTTCTTTGTCTCTGTGAGGGTGGTCACTGCTGCCATTCTCTTTCTTGCCTCCGTCGTCCTTACTCGAATCCCCCTCGTGCTCTCGCTTTACTTCTTCCGCGTTCTTGTTCCTCCCCCCGCCGTTTCGTCGTTCCGCCGAGTTCCGCTCGGTCCGGCGATCTCGACTGCTTTTACCGCTACTCGGGCTTCTACTATGACTCTGAGAGGGACTGCGCCGTCTGCTAGGACTGCGACTGCGACTGCGATGGCGCCGATGATGACGGTGGTGATGGCGAGGGTAATCGCGCGGATGTCGATCTCGGTGGTGCTGGCGCCGATGGTGAATATCGCCTCCTCGGGAGCTGGAGCGCGAGCGAGCGCGTCGTCTTCGGCTGTCCGTTCCACTGCTGCTTCGGCTCCTGCTTCGGCTCCTGCTTCGGCTCCTGCTGCGCGTGCGGCTTCGTCGTCTTCTGCTTCGACTGCCACCGCTCGAGCGCGCGCCGTTCTCCGTCGACCCCATGCGTGCTGCGATGCGGGTAGCCGCTCGTTTTCCCTTGTGTTTGTTTGTTGGTGTTTTTTCGCTTCGCGCGCAATTTTCGGTTTTTGTGGGAACGGCGTCGGTGGTGAGGTCCTCCCCCTAAACAAGCAACCGCATGTACACTGGATCCTCTCGAAAGCGATGCGCTTGGGACTGTACAGTGCTTACGTTATCGCATCCTTGGACAGTCGATATTCTGATGGATTGTGATTGTCGATTATTGCAAACATCGTTCAAATGCCTCTATGTCTCTATGTAGCGTTTGATATGTGGAAACTGCATCGATGGTCGTGGAGGAGGTGTTTTGACAATCGGTTGCGGCTTTTCTGATTGTGCTGCAACCAACAACAACGATAGAAAGAAAGAAGGAAAATGCAACTTAAAATGCAGAAAAAACAACTAGCGTCAAAGGAAAAGAGAGAGAGCGAGATCCGGTCTTCTTATGAGAAGGATATGCGTTGATTGGTTCGCGAGCCACGATGCAGCAGTTGATGTTGCACCATTGCACTCCTGCTGCTGCCACAACTGCAGGAAATGAAGTCGTGGGAGCAGGTGTTGCAACGCCAACAGGTCTCAAAAGGTCCACTCGATAACGACGTTGAGAAATGGAAAACCCGATATTGCATCGAACAACCGACCGTTAACTTCCGACGCACAGGGTACTCTCTCCCTTCCTTCCATTGGCTAGAACTATTGTGTTTTAGCCAATCAAGCTCTCGGTAGAAACCGGTTTGGTACCGGTACGCGATTGCGCTTCTCTGTTTATTTGATGCGAATAAAATCGCTTGCGGTTGGGATCGAACATTGGACCAAAGTGCAACAAAAGCAAGATCCCCACGTAAGTCTCTCTCTCTCTCTCTCTCTCTCGCTGTGTATATATCCGCAGCACCCTCTATGGTGCTGCAGCGGCAGTCTGCTCTCTCTCTCTCTCTGAATGCTCATGCATGCTGATTTGTATCGGATTCTCCAGATCCGACGTTTGCTGGTGTGGGCAGAATAACTGCTTCGTGGTGGAAGCAGCCATCGGAAAGATAGGCAACCCCCGCGCTTTGAGCAAGAAGACACGTCCAGGCAGCTACCTGTAGTGTATTGGCGGAGGGGCGTTTCGCAAGCGCTTGTCTACTATACATCGACAACGATGCAGTCTCCGGGTGGTGTCAGCGGTAGCAATAGCATGTGGGAGGACGAGCTGGAGCGCGCCAAGCAGTGGCTGCGGGCGAAAGAGCGACGGCGCCAGCGAGAGCAAGGCGTGGTGCTAGCGAAAGTGCGAGCCCACATGGAGTTTCTCGAGCTGCAGCGATCGATGCAGCGCGAAGAAGAAGAAGATGCATTCGAGCACACGAATGGCGATGATGATGACGATGAAGAGAAGGGGACAGATCTGGCGCTGGATTTCTTGCATGACGTCAATCCTGAAGATTTAAGGTCCTTGATGGAAGCAGAAGCTGCTACGAACGCAGTCGACAGTGAGACTGTGGAGAGTATTGAAACTGCACCTGCGCAGTCGGTTGCGATGTCGATGGCGGTGCCGTTGCAGATGCCTGATCATCTTCTCGCAAGGAACTCGCCACCAAAACGCTACGCATCGCCGGCGAAAAGTGCGTTGCAACCATCGATGTTAAGTGCGCCATCCATGCGCTTACCGTCTGCCAAGCAAAGCAAGCATGCAGTGACGGTATCGGGGAGTGTGTCGCTTGGGGAAGATCCAAGCGTTGCAGAGTTGATGCATGACCTGCAGCTTGACATCAGTGACGTAGACCACCACCTCCCTCCCGCTTCTTTGAGCGATCACGAAGAGCACAAAGCGGAGGAAAGCGCACCACCACATCTGCGGAAAGAGCAGTCGCTTACAATGCAGCAGCCTGCAGATCCAGTCGATTCTCCGCCAGCGAAGGAGAGCAGCGTTGATGCCAGGAAGAAGAAGAGACATCGGAATGTCGTGTCTGCTGGATCAGATGAAAGCGACGCTGCAGAAGAACCCGTTGAAAACGCGCGATCCACGCAGCGAGCAGGAGTGGCTGTGGATCCAGACGCAGTCGCTGAGGAAATGAGGAGCTGGGTGACAGGGTATCGTGATCCAGAAGTGCTCCGTCGTAAAGAATCGATGGCACAGCGAAATCGCAAGCCGACCAAGCGATTCGGTGTAAACTCGATGGAGGAGCAGCGGTATATCGACCAGACTGCCAAGTTTTATGCAAAAGGAAGTGACAGCGAATCCTCTCTGAGTACCGGCAGCGATTTCTCGCCCGCCGATGAACTCGACGAGCAAGACGATCCGCTCAGCGATGTGGAGCTGCTAAGCGATGACGACTTGAATACAGGCGACTCGCTGTCTTCAGCAACAACAAAACCGCACCGGCGACTCCGAAATCAGCATCGAGATAGCAAATCACCGCGAAAAACGGTCGCCAGACGGAAATCGCAAAAGCGCAAAACCCCGACAGGAGTGTCCGCATCGCGAACGAATGCAAGGCAACATAGTAGGAGTGGTGTCAGTGAGGATGGCGGTGAGACGGCGAGTGAGGGTGTCGCTCATGCAACAAATGTGAATGGTTCTAGCAGCGTGAACCAACTGATCGACCTTCGCTCGAGCGACGACGATCATTCAGGATCGGAGCGTGCGTCAGCAGGAACCAGTGCTGGAAGAAATACGAGCGCCTTACGCGATCCCAAGGATCGAAGTAGCAATGCTTCCAATGTATCCCGACTCGCAGGCGAGCTTGCGTATGTTCAGTCCAAAGCAGCTCCTTTAATGACCGAGAAGAAGAAAGACAAGGACAGCACCACTCTGCAGCTGGCAGTTCCCAAAAAACCAATCCAGAGTGTCCTTGCATCTTCAACTGCGACCTCGTTGAGTCAGAACAAGGAGCAAGCTGCTGCAAGTGATGGAGAACACGGCGATTCGACTCGTCAACCGCTTGATGTGGTAAACACGGATGCGAATAAGAGTGTTGGTGATGGATCTGACACTGCTGAGGTGGAGAATGAAGGAGGTGCTGATAGACGTGGTGAGCAGAGTGCAAAGACAGATTTGGACAACCAGTTGCTGGACCAAGACAGAGCTCGAAGCGGCAATATAGCTGAAAACGACGGGGACGTTTCCGACACCGGGACACTAGATTTTGAAGAGGACGACCTCGAGGACGACCTTGACGAGGATGAAATTGATGGCAACGAACCAGGTGCTCTCGGTGTGTCTCAACCAGAAGAGGCAAACGCAACCTCAAACGATGTGGACGCTCGCTCAACGAGCTCTCCAAATGCGCACGAAACGACTGCGAGCTCGCAGATGCCTGAACCGAACACGGAGAAACCATCGAAGAATAGTGTTTCTTTGCTTGCTCCGACGGATAAGCAGGTTGAAAGCCAAGAAGAAGGAGAAATCGGCGAAGGAGAGGTGTCAGAGGCGGAAACTGTCAACTTCGATGAGGTGCCAAGTGTCGCTGAGGATTTTGAGTTTGGAGGAAGCCGCGAAGCCGATCTTGGATTTAGCGATGACAGCGACGATGACACATCCCACGAAAGTGCAGGTGTTGCTGCACCGCATGACGATGAATACGAGCAGTTTTTCGACGATGCGGAGACGCGGAAGCGAAAGGCAAAGCACAAGCAAGTGTTGACGCCTGCTGAACCAGATCAAGCTGCTCCGACGAAGGTCTCTGAAAAGATTCCAGATGTGGAGTTTGTAAAGTCCGTCCCCTCTTCTTCGAGCTCCAAGCAGGATATTCGCAACGAAACGGAGAAACCCAGTCTTCGAGCTGCAGTAAGGAAAGAGAGTACTGGGTCAAATGGACTGCGGAAAAACCCGAAGCCAGCTGCGATTGCTATGTCGACGGTGATGAAGGGGAGATATCAGCATTCCAGGCGATCGATTGTGGTGATGGACGAAAGCGAAAATACGATCTCTGATGCCATGCGACACGACCTTTCCAATACCATTCGGCAGAAAGGGAACAGCAAGTCGAGCGGAACAAAGAAGCGATACAGCGAGCCTTTGGTGTACAGGAAGGAAGTGCAAGCAGCACAAATCGCGTCCGAGGTTACTTCTTCCTCGTTACCCGATAGACGCCAGAGAGCAGAAGCGTTTACCAGGCGTGTCAGCAACCCGGGAAAGCAAGATACGAGGGAGAAGACGGGAAGTGCACCTGAAGCGCGCTATCTCTCCTACGAAAACAGGGGCAAGTCGAAGGATGCAAAGTCTCGGAGTTATGGAAGCGATGATGAACCTTTGTCTGCATCGGTGTCAGCTTCTAAATCTCGATATGGCAGCAGAGGCGTTGGCGCCGCGCCAAAAGAATCGCCTACCAGTACATCTGAGAGACCTTCGTGGTCATTTTCTGCAATGGTGAAATCGTCAGATGAGAACATCGATGGAAATGCGAGTGGCAAGTCACAGCACTATCCGCGGGAGCGACAAATGGATATATATGATGCGCTGCATATTGAAGGACGAGAAGCGACTGGGTTGACTGCTCGGGATCTCCGGGATGGGGAGTACAAGCGACCGAGTGCACACCACAGGTTGAAAGAAGATCGAGAGCGAAAGGGTATTTCATTTGTGACGAAAGAAATCTTTTTGGAGACAGCACCTATTCCGAAGAAGAAGAAAACAACTCCTGCACAACCATCAAGCGCGCAGACTGACGAGCGTGCAAATGGGTATGACAAGCGATCGAGCACAACGAAAGGGAAACCGTCGCATTCGGATGTAAAAGGGAAGTCAAGCAACCATTATGGTCCCTCGAGCGAAATAGCTTCGAATAGCAAAACGTACCCCGAGCGCAAGAATGAAAGGTTCAAGCCGTCAAAGCATTCCGACAACTATCGCTCCAAGGCATATTCGAGCCGTACAGCAGAGAAAGACCGTGGTAGACGCCGAGATCACTCTCGTTCTAAAAGCCCACGGGAGAAAGATCGCTACAATCGAACGCGCTCAACTTCACCTCCACGGAAGCGCTATCGCTCCCATTCTCGATCAAGATCCTATGAAAGAGAAGAGCGGAGTCGCGCACACAAGGACGACCGTGGTAGCTCTCGCAACGACAAACGCGACCACGACAGCAAGAACAGCAGCAGGAAGGAGTATCCCGCATGTCCAACTGATACCAGGTCTGAAAAGAAGCAGCGTGCAGGAAGTCTGGATCGAGATCATGGACGCAATAGTTCGCGAAAGAGAGAGTGGGATGGTTTCGACAAGTGGGATTCCAAAAAGAAACCCAAGACCTCAGGTGGTGAGAATGGGAGGACGACCTCACGACTTTCTGTGGATTCTCATGCACGAGACAAAGCTGCTGGTCGTGATCCCACACCGACGGTTGCTCCAGACACATTCTTCGACTATGAAAGCGATATGTACATCTCCGATTCCGATGGTGATCAGGAAAGCGGTTGTAATGACCGTAACGTGGTGGACATTCGGTTTGACTTGGCGAGTGTGAAGGTTGATGTCCGCCATCTCAAGAGAAAAGTGTATGTGTCTGGGATTAACGCGATGATGGATGAAGAGCTACTTGAAGGGCTGTTTGGTCCTTTCGGCATCGAGGTACAGCAGCTGTGACTCCTGCTACTCCCCACACGCGTTTACTGGATCCTAACCTTTGTTTTTGCTATTTGCGATCGAATAGATAAACGGGGAAAATGGATTTCCGTCCATCGACGTGTTCCTCTGTCAACGCTCTCTGCGTCCACGAGGCGATGCGTGCATCACTTTTGACTCGGCAGATGGAGCGTTGAATGCAGTCGAAGAGATCAATGGTAAGCGTCCGGCAAGCGTCTATCCTGTCGGTCAGTTTGGTCGATACTCATCTTCTCTTTCGTCATCGTGCGGTGTTAGCCAAGATCGTGAAAAATGGACAAATCGAAGTGCGTTTGATGGATTTGCACACGCAGCAGGTTTTGAACGCACAGTTCAACCAGGCACGGGAGACATGGAGGTGCGCAGGATCGGAGTGTCGTGCCGACGTCAGCATTTGGAACAACAAGTGCGACAAGTGCTCACGAAAGCGAATGTTTGGCTCGAGTCGGGTCCGAATTAATGATCGCGATTGGCTGTGCTCGATGTACGTCGCTCCTGCATCCATCCACATGTTGTTTGTGTTCAGTAATTGCTCACGACCTTTGCCTACTATTGTTTGTCGAATCCCCAGTTGCTTTACAGCAAATGCGGACTTAAGCACCGACTGCTACACGTGTAATGCCTCGTTGCCGCCAACAAACCGCGCGCAGTTTTATAAAAGCTGATCGTTCCAACGAGGCATGACGTATGGAGCGAAGGATGGTGAAGCAGCTCTGAAGTCTGGCAACCGGTATCTGTGTGTGCGTGCGCTCTCGTCATGCTGCAGCACTCGCCATGATAGATGTGATGTGCGAAGGTGGCAGTTTTGAAGACAGGAAGGTAGAGGTTTCTTTTCCTGTCTATGTTTTAGTTTTTGAATGTTGTCGCGTGACATCCGTTATTTAAGCATGATTGCCGAGAGAGAATGAAGTGCGTTGAAGACGCGACGCCGCCGTTCTATTTCATGTATCTGCAAAGCAAACTGGTGGACGAGTCGAGGGATCTAGCTTTCTAAAAGAGGTACACTTGGCTCTCGTCAAAGCCGAGTTCACGCAGGAACCCGGCGACTGCATCCTCGTACTTTGGTGGTCCGCACAGGAACACACCGACCGAAGGCGATACGTCAGGTACGTACTGCTGCAGCAGAGCTTTGTCCAAGCGACCGACAAGCGAGGAACCAAGTGCGCTCTTGTCGTCCGCACTTCCATTTGACAAGATGTGATGCACCTGGAATTTACCTGGATAGATGTTTGCGAGCGGCTCCAGCTGGTCCAGTGCGATGATGTGCTCAAGGGAGCTGTTGCTGTAGAGAAGCGTGATCCGCGACGTATCCTTCATCGATTCAAACACGGCACGGATGAGTTGGAGCATGGGGGTAATCCCACTGCCGCCGGCGATCATCACCAAGTGAGACACGTCTTGAGTGGTTTTCCCGCGCGTGATCTTGCCTGGAGATGGGTACCCGATGATTCCCTGAGGTCCAAGCATCTCGATTGTTGCGCCAACTTCGAGTGCGTCGAGGAATTGGCTCATGATACCGTCTGGGTAGAGCTTGATGAGCAAATCAAATGAACCAGCCTAGCAACAAACATACAGAGTCGATCATCATGTGGATCCCGAAAGCATTCTCTTTTCTCGGCATTATGCGGCAGCATGCTAACCTGGGTAAACTTGGACGAGGGCGTGTACGCGCGTTCGATGACTTTGCCGTTGATTTTGGCTCGGATCTTCAAGTGCTGACCTGGGATTTCTAAACCCTACAGAATCGGAAAAGGAGATCCAGGTTCCAAGTCAGTGGTGCACATCTGGCTGCATTCCAGCGCCAAACATTTCACCGTACCAGGAACTTCTTGGATGGGAGCTCGAAAGTGAACTTGACCGTCATCTTGCTCACAGTTTGCTTGGACAGCAGCTTAAACTCTCTCCATCCGTTCACATCAAGCGCAAACTTGGAAGATGCCGCGTCGCTGCCACTTGATGCTACCGAATCCAGATCCAGTTCGCCAATGTAGCATTTCTATCCAAAGCGATAGCACAAGAGAAAGAGTAAGACATACCCAAAAGTCTCCCGCACAACCCAGCAGCGCAATAGCGTGCATGCAGTACGTACGTCGAGCATGCTGTGCGCATTCACCCACGGGTGATATTCGTTGAACAAATCGGTGCAATCCCCACCCGCGGACATCATCAGGTAGGGGATGCCACCAGGGTGGAAGCGCATGTATGGCGTCACATTATACACCTAAGCACCATCGCAACGACACGGTGAGGCTACCAGTCATCCTTATGCCAGTGCAGGACGAGCGACACAGTAGACGTACTTTGCCATCGAGCACGGACCAGCAATCTTCCTCCGTGTTGTGCTGGTTCACTTCCGCCATCGGGATCTTGCGTCTTGGCGGTCCACCACGCAGTCCCGACAGATCCTTCCCGGACTGACACAGGCGCATCCAATGCTACGATACACAGCAGCAGAAAGCATGCACAAAACAAAAAAGTCAGCATCGCACAAGCAAGCGGGTAAGTCCTTGCCACACGCAGCAGCATGCTCTCCGTCATTGAGCTCTTCGTGCAAACAGAGCAACGGAGACTGGCAGACGCACAAGCGACAGATCGATGGGGATAGAGGTACGCATGCAGGCAGCGTGGACGCACCAGTTGGCTGTAGCCTGGAGGCAGCGTCACTTTGCGGCGCGTCTGGACGCTCGTCACGTCGCCGCCCATGGTCGCTTGGTTCGTCGACTTCTTGTTCTTCGTCGTGCACAGATTGTTCCCCATACGAAAGTCGCGCAAGTCGGAAATGGTAGTCCTGGTGGTCCAGTGTCGCTCTCATTGGCTATTAATAGAACGCTGCTGGATTACCAGCCAATAGGAGGTCTGTGGAGGTTCACTTGATTACGGAAGCGTAACCGTGTCATCCAGTTCGGCGTACCCTCTCTAGTATAGCACGATGTGGACATAAAATGCCAACTCCTCCTAAAGCGGCATTTGCTTCGCAGATGCGTTGTAGCAAACGATGACAGCAACGCTGGCGATGAAGGATCGCACGCTTGCAGCACCTCTCTTGCGGCGAAGCACGTAGTGCATGCATCTTTGTCCTGGGGCTATTTTCGGTCCAACCCAGCGAATTCGCTGACCGTTTACTGTCATTGTCCCCCAACGTCCCAAAAGAAGGTTCCCCTTCGATTCTCCTGCCAAGTTCTCCGTTAATTTCTGTTGTCGCATAGCGATTGCGATCGGAGACGAAACTGGAAGACCACTTGCTTTGGAGCGTATCGCTGACTGGATCAACGTGACTGCGTGACGAAAACTGCGGAGCGCAGAGAATCTGGATGTCAAGCGCCATCCACAAACGTTCCCTCCTTTGTCAGAACTCAAAATAGATTGTCAGCGGAAGCAAATGGGTTCATCCGCATTCTTATAGATACACGGTCGTTTCTTGCAAGTACGCAAAGGGCAGTAAATCCGTTCCTCGTCTGAAACCGCTTGCGGAGTTGATCGAGAGACTAGTGTACGCATCGTTTGTTGTGCGTTTCCTGAGGTGGGGAAACTTGGACGCTCTCTCTCGAGACTGACATCCTGGATGTCCGGGAAACGGGATGCGTCTCCTTCCGTTTCGTCGCTGATTGTGCTGGATGCGGTCGGTGTGTGCACGGTAGAAGCACACATTGCCCACCATCGCAGACATCAAGTGTCCTTCCACACCGAGTTATGGATCTGCGTCGACATGCGAGTTCAAGGGGAAAAAGAACCTCTCGGAATCGTGACCCACTTGTCGTCCGTGACGGTACGTGACTTACAGCTTGCAACACATGATGGGAACTCATGGATATGCACACGTGCTTCTGTTGCTGGGTCGCCAAGATGTCCAAGTCCAGACAGTCGGCAATTGGGCAGGGGCACGTGTGCGGCCGCAATCTGTCCCGTCCATCCGTCGTTTTGAAAATGTGGGATGGGGTTGGTCGAACCGAAAGGACGTTGCTCCCCGCACCAGATTGCAGAAAAAGACGAGGATCGATCCATTTTCGAGGGTAATATTGCGGAATGTTTCGCATTATTAGTTTCATACTCAGCAGAATCTCTATCTCACTTTCTCAAGACAACATCAGAACTGAAATGACCTTTCTCTACAATCCATGGCAGGCACCAACGTCGTCGAGCAAGTGAGGTCGTTCGGTCACCGTCGTCATCTCTCCGATTTTAATCTTCGGAATATTGGCTCGGATTTGTGAGCGATGGATTCACCGGTCGAATTTGCTCTGCATTGTTATCACAGGACACTCTGCTGTGATGGATTGGTGCGCAGATGAGAAGAAGCCGCCGAATGCTGTTGGCTGCTGGCACGCGAAAGGAAGCACGGCACGCGCCTTTTTGGGGAGAGGGGAAGAGCATGTCGATGTGGGCTTTTCCTACAGTACAGCAGCGACACTCTCTGCATCGGTATTGCAGCACAGCGCTGGAAAAACTTCGAAAAAACGACATGCATGATGCGCTGTGCTCCTTTGCCTCTGGACATTTCCCCTACTGAATGCGCTCCTTCCTCTCGCTGCTGCTGTCGCCATGCTCTCTCTCTCAAAGTAGGTTGAGCTGTTGGTTCATTCTGCAATTTGCTCAGCGCCTGTCAAATCCCCACTCTCATCCGAAAACAATGAAGTCCTACGCCGTCGTCGCCACCACCATGGCCGCAATTGCCTCCACCGCGTCTGCTGCGGACAAATGTGTCTTGACCGAGCTCGTCTCGGTTCTGGAACCGATCACCGCGAAGGTGTACGCGTGTTACGATCTCACCAAGTTCGCCGTCATCCCTCCACGCGCCAACCCGACCGCCGAGCAGACGACTGCTGTGTGCACCCAATGTGCGGACATGATCGCGACGGCCAAGACCATTACGTACCCATCGTGCTATTTCACCATTGAAGGCGTGGACACCCCGTTGGACGAGCTGATGGCCAAGTGGCAGACTTCGTGCGCCTCCAGCTCCTCGGCGACTACCGCCGGCTCCTCGTCTTCCTCTAGCTCGGCGCCAGCTGTCGGCTCCGAATCGAACTCGACTGCCGAGGCGACCGTTGCTGCTTCCTCCGGCTCGAGCTCTGGATCCGCTGGCGCTTCCGATGCCACCGTCCGGACCCCAGCTCCAACCACCGCGACTCCATCCTCGTCTGGTGTCGTTGCGTCCCTCAGCGCTGCTGCATTCGCTGTTGGCTCCATCGCGGCTCTCGCCTTGTAGATTGACATTATTCCCTCGCTCTTCTTTCCATAGCTGAATGAGATTTTTGTTTTTGTTTTAGCTGCCCCTTGCATGTGAAAACGTTTGGCGCTCGATTTCTACTTTGGTAGTTTTTGTTGCAGAGTGCGCTCCCTATTTCCCTCCCCCTCGATAATATTAAACACAGCTCGTTTGATGCTCCACGATAATATGGCAGTGCTTGTCTGTAAGAAGGTTGTGTTCCAGACTGCCACCAGTGCTACAAGTGCATCTGGACTGACTCGCCATCTCAGTCGGTTTGCAATGGCGTCGAGTCCAATGCTGGTCCAAAGAGCTGGGAAAATGACCACACACACACATATATTTGCAGAGTTGCGTTGGCAAAAGTGTTTTAACAAAAGCTAGCTTCTCACTCAATACCCCACCATTCTCTCTACAATCCGAAGAAGGATCCGACGACAACCGACACGACCGAGGCAACCAGAGCGCCAGTGGCCGAGAGGGTCACCGCAGGACTGCTGCTGGCCGAGTTGGAGAACGTGCCATTGCCATCCGTGTTCGCCGCCGAGACCGTGCCCGCCGCGTTCGTGGGCGTGCGCTTCGACGTCATCGGCGTGCTCGCCGATTTCTTGTGCGCGTTCGACTTCTTCCCGTTGCACACTGGCTGCGCGACCGTGCACGACAACATGTCGACACCTGGCGTCGCTGGCAAGTCCACGCTCATCTTGGACGGACAGCTCAAGATCTTGTCGAACTTGGGCGTGTACGAGTCCATCGCCACCGACGAGTTCTTCGTCGTCGTGTACGCTTTCTTCAAATTGTCGTACTCGGGGTACGGTGTGAACACGCACGGCACGGTGTCGTGGTCACAGTTTTCTGGCAGGAAGTACCCGATACCGAACTTGCCGGGGTCCGAAGTCTTCTCGAGCGCTGCATTGAGAGAGCACACACAGCATGAGCGACACACACGCTTACAATAGAGCAATGAGAGAGGGGGAGAGAAATGGACTGCTTCGCTTACTCTTGCTCAGTCGGAGGTTCGCGAGTTCCGTCGTGAACTCAAACACGTTGCCGCCGACAATCTCGTCGGTCATCTGGGTTTCTTCGTTCATCCACTTGGCATCGTAGAACGAACGCTGCTTCTCGAAGCCGTCGACCGTGTTTTCACCTTCGTTGCAACCGTACTCGCCAAACATGATGGGGCGTGAGTACCCGGTCGATGCGTACTCCTCCATGAGCGTCTGCAAACCGGTCGACTGCGAGTACTCAGTGTGGTCAATCGGATCGCACTCGACGTACGGGTTGAAGCCAATCCTGTCGTGTCGCAGCAAACAGAAAAGAGTGAGTTACACACAAGCACATGACCATTGCAGAACACGCCAGCCCGCGACGTACCAGTCCGCACGCGTGTTTTCGTCCTCGTCCACCGCGCAATCGTAGTATTGCAGCCATTGCTCACGAGGAGGGATATCGGCGATATCGAGACCAATGGGCACTTGACGGATGTTCCCCGCGCAGCTCGCGGCGTAGGCGCGCGTGTCACGCAAGAATGCCTTCACGCATGGAGCGGTCGCAATGCCTTCCTTGCCGTGCAGCGTCTGCAAGTTGTTTTCGTTACCGATACTGAACCCAAGCGTGTTGTCGTACACGGCCATGGCATTGTACACGATCTGCGCGCGCGTGAACAAGCTGTCTGGGTAGCATTTCGGCGGGAGCTCATCGAGCACCGAGCAGTTCTCGCATGGCGCGGTCACACCGACGAGCACGTAAATCCCGGCTTCCGAGCACGCGCACATAAACTTGTCATGCGACTTGCTCGGGTCGATCGAGTACAAGCGGATCGTGTTCACGCCCAAGTCCTTCATGATCTCCAAGTGCGGTTTCCACACGTTTTCGTGGTCGTCGGCGGCCCAATCGTAGTTGCCCACATCGGCCATCTCCCCGGCGTTCGGACGCGGGTAGTACGCCATCCCTTTCAATCGGAACTCTTCGCCAGTGTCCGCGTTGAAAAACTTGTTGCCCTTGGCCACGATCGGAGCCACCCACGCCTGCGCAGGTTGCACGTGGTTGACCACGATGCAGGACGCGACCATCGCCGCCATGGCGCACGCACTGCGCACACTCGAGCCAAACGCCATTGTTGCTTTTCTAGGGGACTGCTGCTGGGAGCTGAAGTATTCTTCTTGAGAGACTCGAGGAGAATTGGGGAATGGCAATGGCACAGCAGCAGCAGCAGTGCAACCTCTCTCCCCATACCAACACAGAACCGGACTTTCCCGCTTGAGGCGTTGGCAGGCAGATGGGCGAGGGAGTTTAGAGAGTTCACGACTGACGACGAGAACAGACGACCTGAATCGGACTGCTGGTTCCCCCTTGCATAATCAGTATCCGTGCAATGGTCACTGCTTCTTCACCACAAGGAGCTGTAGAAATATAGAAACGAGCTGTGCATGCGGTTTCGAAAGGCTTTGTGGTGAAGACAAGGGTAAGTAGCAGAAGGAGTCAGCTGGTTTTCTGGCGTGGTTTGACAGTTAGTCGGGAAACGTTCAGTGCGGGGTGGGGGACTCGGTGTGTGGTTGTGGAGCTCGACAGAGTGAAACCTGTCTCCCTCTATAAGAGCAGAGGATGGAGATTAACCAATGACATCCGAGATCTGGTTTCTCGGGAACCAATCACCATGTCGCGTATGCGAGACACTCCCATGCAGCAGAAAAGGAAGATTAATCGACTATGGGACTAAAAGCAAGCAAATTATTTTAATATGCGCAGTATTAAAACACCTACCAGCTGTGGTGCATTCGCAGCAATAGTGTCAACACAAGCAGATGAAAACAACAACAAAACGGTGATCTTCATCTTCTGGCGACCGCAATTGCGATCGGAACACACGATGGGAACACACGATGGGAAGGCAAAGAACAAAAGAAAAAGGAGAAAAATCCAGACGCTGCTTCAAATAACGGACCAAATCCTCTCTATGTCGCATTAGCAGAGAGAGAGCACTCGCAAGTGCGTGCAGGGAGTCAGATGCGATGTGTGGCCGTGTCAGCTTTTCCGATGGGAGCGTTTTGTTTGAAGGTGGTTGATTCCAGTTCGGCGCGCTGTACGTTGATTGTCGTTTGTTGGCGCGAGAAAGTGCAACGTTAGTCGTTCCACCACAATGGACAACAAATGGAAGCTGAGCGTCTTGGATCGGGAGGATCCACCATTCAAGCAAGAGTCTCGACAACCATAGGTGTCTGTGAGCATGCGGACGGCTGGAAATCCCCTCGACCGCACCTGATTGATGCTGAAGGAATAGCGGACACACCTTGCTGCAAATGCCAACGCGTGGTCATTCCGAGGCTTCAATGCACCTAGAGGATCCGGAATTGAAGTCAGAGAGCACCAACCAGGGTAGCAGGTTTGACAAGCAAGCACGGCACCGCGCTCGAGTATGGGGAATGGCTTCAAACCTGGAGTACATGGTCTTCGGCGCTACTGCAAGCTGGCAAGCGCATCATTCCCATCACTGCTGTCGTCATTTGGATCCATTTCCCTTGTTTTTTGCGCCGCCATCACCTTGCATACCACACTCGAGCGTCTCCATAAACTCACAAACCGTATGTTTACGCTCGCTGCGAAGTCAATCACATGCAGCTCTTCAGTGCAGACACTGGAAGCTACGCTTACAGTTGCAGCGACACTCTCAGACAAGTCTCCGTCGGTGTGGATATCGCTGATGTGATCCCAAGTGATGGATGGCTCCAGTGCCGCGAGTGTGCTTTCGAAGACAATGCAAACGCTCGAACAGAATGGTGGTAGCTGCTAAGTGCGCACGACGACTGGTGTTTGGTGAGTTCGGCGGCAATGGAGGCAACGACAGACTCGACGACTTTGAGAACCACCACAGCAGCGTGAACGAGCACGAGTCTCGCGCTTACTTGTATCCTTGCGATTGCTGCACTAGTAGTCGCGCTTTCAAAATCGACAGCCGCACATGGACTTGGTTTCTTGATGCGCATTTTATTGCAGAGATTTAGATATGGTGGTGGTGAAAGTCTCGTGTGTGGAGACAAGACTGTCTGGATCCAACGCTCGTTCTTTCGCTGTTGCGCCTTGCAGACGAGTTGGCGAGACGCAGAGCCAATTGTGCTGGCGATGCCATACGGCCAACGAGTGTCTGATGCCGACACACCAGTCGTCCTGCTTCGGTTGGATACACATTGAAAGGATCTGTAGCCCAACGCCACATTAGCTAACGGCGAATTAGTCCACCTCTCTTCAGTTTTAGACGACGAATTCACCCACTTGCATTCTCCAAAAATTTCGTGCGCGCGCTTTGATTGGTGGAAACTCTGCGATGACTTTTTCAAAACAATCAAGACGATGCGCTGTGCTGGATCCAGTCAACAACAAGAAGGATCGAAGTGTGGGTGTTTGTGCGTGGACACACCTCCAGCCTGAAACACGACACGCAAGAGCGCATTGGGGAACACATAAAGCAGCGACGTCCAAAAGCATTTAGAAAGCGTGTCGAGGTTCTCTGGGTCCACTTTTTGCTGAGAAACTGGACCTTTCGACTTCAGAGCTTTTTGACTACCAGCTCATCACCATCGACCATTTGTCCTCATTTATAATATTAGGCATGCTAGCAGTCAAACGAGCTCGACGATGCACCTTTTCTTCCCATCAATACGTCTTTTTCCGTTTTCTTGCTTCCCAATAGGATATAACAATAAACATGCGACTACGATATACAGTGCCAAATTAGACAGGTGCTACGGTAGCGCGGTGCCATTATTTTGGCAGAAAAGTCCACCTCAGTGGTAAGGTCGAAATGCCATTCACCAATTCGCCGCCAAGAAGCTCCATCTTCTCGCGTGGCGTATTGCTACACGACAGCGTCGTCTCCACGCCCAAGCGCTTTCCTGTACGACCCCTCCCAACCACACACCATCAGCCATGGCATTCGCTGCAATGGTGCGCTTCGCGGCGCTCGCGGCTTCGCTGCTGGTCGTCACCCAAGTCCACGACTCCGAGGCGTGGGTGGCTCCGATCGTGGCCAAGGGCAACAAGTTTTTCAACTCCGAGACCGGCGAAGAGTTCCGATTGAAAGGGATGGCGTACTACCCGCGTCCAAATGCGGGCGAGCTGGCGGGTGTGGGCAACTACGATTGGGCCGCCGACGACCACGAAGCCGTGTGGAAACCGCACTTGGAGGTGCTGCAAGACCTCGGCGTGAACACGATCCGCTTGTACTCGATCGACCCGAGCAAGGCTCACGACAAGTTTATGTGCGCGTGCTCGGAAGCCGGGATTTACGTGCTCGTCGGCATGACTGCACCGTACGTGTCCCTCCTTACACCAGGAGCTTATCTGCTTTGTGCTCTCCCAGCTGCGCACATGCGGTCTGGAGAATCGCTGTGTGTTGCTTACTTTATTGGGCTGTGTGTTGCGTGGTCAGGTGCAAGAACTGCTCCATCGAGGATGAGTTGCCGCCCACGTGCTACCCAAGCGAGCTTCTCGAGCGTGCGGTCGCAGTGTACAACAGCTTTGCTGCGTATGACAACACTTTGGTACGGTTTCTGGATCCTAGACATCTGTGCATGTCAAGATATTCACTCGAAGCTTTCCTTGTTGTCTTGCAGGGTTTCAGTGTTGGGAACGAGAACAATTTGATGCCGAAGGGACTTGCCGTGGCTCCGTGTGTGAAAGCGTTCCTCCGGGATACCAGAAAATACGTCGCTGGGTGTGCCAGCAGTGTTCGCCAGGTGCCCATTGGTCTTGACATTGCCGACACCCTTCCGCGTGCGCAGTGGCTTCAGTATTACGACTGCCAAGTGGATGACGATGAGAATACGCGTGCTGAATGGCAAGTACCAACCAGCCCATTCGTTGTCCATCCATCGAAGCTAATGTGCACTGACTTGCGATGGCGGTTTGTACAGGATGGGGTTCAACCCGTACGTGGAGTGTGATCCGCTCACCCACACCGAGTACTCGCAGTCCACGGGTCTGAAACTACTGATGAAAGAGTACGCGGCTGCTGCCTACTCGCGACCGATCCTCTTTGGCGAGTACGGATGCAATGCTGGGAAAAACACCATCGATGGCTTTGAGAACCAGCGATCCTTTTACGATGTACGTTTGCATGGTTTGCATTGCATTGGCAGCCTCCCCCCACCGCTCCATATTCCGAGCACACGAACTGAACCGCCTTGGTGTGTGTTTCGCTGTGGTCTAGGCCAAGTGGATGAATGAAGAGCTCGAGATGACCGATGAAATTGTGGGCGGCAACGTGTTTGAGTTCACCACCGAAATCGCCAATCTGAGAACCTCCAAGAGTAAGTCATGAGCCTGGGTCTTTGCGTACGTCTGATTGCTCGCTGGTCCTAACTTCACGACCACTCTGCAGCGCTGACCAAGGCGACAGATGCAGGCAAGTTCGGCGTCGGGTACTTCCAGCCGGATGACTGCGACCACGACAGCATCCCGTGCGTGTTCACTCCGTACCCCGAGTACGACAACCTCAAGAAGGCGTACACGACCACCAAGGGCTCAAGCGTGACGATCGATACGTACACCCCAAAGCGCGACACGACGTTGACGTGCCCAGCGAAGATGAGCACTGACTTGCCCCCAACCCCGAAAGGTATCACAGGATCCCCATTGTTCTCGAGATCCTATGTCTTCATCTATACATGCTAACATTGTTGCTGTCTGCAGTTGGCTCGGATCTGACGTGTGTGTCGAGCCAACCGGTTTGCAACGGCAAGAAATCGAACAGCGGGGGGAAGAAAGCGACTTCGTCGAGCAATGGGAGCGCGTCCGGTGTCGGCATTGTGACAACATTTGACGGACCAAAGAAGGAACTACCTGGCGCCGAAGCAGATCTCCCAACCACGCCCGCAGCAGCGAGTCCTGCTGTGAAAGCTGGAGCAAGTGCGTTGGTCTTCTCACTCGCGACTTTTGTGATCGGCACGTTGTTGACGCTGTAGAAATCGGGATTTCCAGAGAGAGAAGTAAAAGGAAATGATGACGACGCGAAGGACGTTGTGAGTAGAGAGAATGCTGCTGCATTTAGCGACCACTTGGGATTTCGCTCATCGAAAAGCAGAGAGCGCGTCATAAAAGCCAAGAGCATCGCACATTCTCATTTCCGACGAGAAACCGCTCATTCCTAAAATAGTTTCTGCTGGTTTTAAAGTGGTTCTTTTGCTGAAACAGCCTCTCACAGAAACAGTGCATCGACAAGATGAGAGTGTTTTCTCTCGACACATTCTCAGCAAAATTGCAGTGTTTCTGTGAAGCTCTTTCTTCCAAAACGAGCGCTCTTTGCCACATATCGTACCCAATGAACCCAACGTAACAGACGATCCGGATGCAAACGCGATTGATCTCTCCCATGCACTATTTTTACGTCAAAAATCAAGTTTGCAGAGTATACTACACACTCGTTTCTATCAGTTATGCACAAAGTATACGGCTACTGCCACCGAATACGGTAAAGTGAGAAGAGGGGCTTGTAATCGGAGCAGTGGATCTGATTTATTCCAATTTCGTTTGGATTTTTTCGCTGTTGTTGTTGACAACGACGAATGATATGGGTGAAGAAGGGTGCGCGATATCCACCAGCGAGAGACTCATTCTCGCATTCTCTCGGCAGCCAGCCCATCGAAGCTAAGCAGCGGAACGCATCCACACACAAGACCCGCAGTCATGGCATTCGGACTACGCATTCGCGCGATCTGCGCTGCCTTCGCGCTCGTCGCCACCGCGCTCGTGGACCAGCAAGTGGACGCATGGATGCCGCACATCATCACCAAAGGCAACAAGTTCTTCGACGCCGAGAGCGGACTCGAGTTCCGCATGAAAGGCATGGCGTACTCGCCCACGCCCAACAGCGGCGAGATGTCGACAGTCAAGAACTACGACTGGACCGTCGACGACCACGAAGACATCTGGTCCAAGCACTTGGAGGTCATGAAGGACTTGGGCGTGAACACGATCCGGTTGTACTCGGTCGACCCAAGCAAATCCCACGACAAGTTCATGTGCGCTGCCTCGGAAGCCGGGATCTACGTGCTCGTGGGGATGGCTGCACCGTACGTGCCTGCTTCTTCTGCTTGCTGGAGATGGAGCTCACTCACTCACTGGGTGTGATTTACGTTTTGTGTAGATGTGAAAACTGCTCGGTGCAAGAAGCGGTGCCGCCGAAATGCTACCCTGACGAGATGTTTACGCGCATGCAGATGGTCTACAACGCGTTCGCGGTCTACGACAACACACTGGTGCGTGGGACGCTGCAGTTCACATTCGTGCATCCATTCTCGTTGTTGGAAGAAACTCACTTTTCGCAATCAATCCTTTTTTGAATGCAGGGTTTCAGTGTCGCGAACGAGCCGAACTTGATCTCTATTGACGGGGACAAGGGCGAGGCCGTCGCACCGTGTGTCAAGGCGATGATTCGCGATGCCCGGAAGTATGCGTCCAGTTGTGCAGGCAACTTGCGCGAAGTGCCCATCGGTCTTGATGTCGCCGATATCCCTCCCCGCGAGCAGTGGATCCAGTACTTTGACTGCGCCGTGGACGATGACGAGAGCACGCGCTCCGAGTGGATCGGCTTCAACCCGTACGTCGAGTGTGATCCAAAGACCCACTTGAAGTACGAGCAGTCCACGGGTCTGGTCACGCTGATGAAGGAATACGCCGACACCGGGTACTCGCGTCCCATCATGTTTGGTGAGTTCGGTTGCAACATCGGCGAGAACACGATCGATGGCTTCGCGAACCAGCGGTCGTTCTACGACGCCAAGTGGATGAACGAAGAGTCGGGCATGACCGACGAGATTGTCGGCGGCAATGTGTTTGAGTTCACCACGGAGATCATGAACCTCGCGGGCACGAAAAGTGAGTTTGCGTCCTATGCACTGCTTTTCGGGAGAGACCATCCATGTTCTAGCCTAAACGTTGCTTCTCCCCCTTGTATCTTGCAGAGCTTTCGAAGGCGAAGGACACGGGCAAATTCGGAGTCGGGTACTTCCAGCCGGATGACTGTGACAACGACAAGATCCCATGTGTGTTTACACCGTACCCAGAGTATGAGAACCTCAAGAAGGCGTACACGACGACCAAGAACTCGACGGTCAAGTTTGATGACTACACGCCGAAGCGCGACAAGATCTTGACGTGTCCGACCAAAGCGATCAAAACGGACTTGCAGGCAACGCCAAAAGTGGACTCGCTGTCGTGCTCCGTGGGGAAACCGGTCTGCAACGGCAAGAAAGCCAACGATTTCAAGAAGACGACGAAAGCCACCAAGCTGGACGACAAAAAGTCGCCAACCAATAGTGCAACGGAAGGAACCCAATCCTCCACGACGGATGACAAGAGTGCGGACGGAAAGAGCAGCAATGCCATGGCTGTGAGCACTGCAAGCATGGCGGCGTCCCTGGTCTCTGTTGCGGCGATGGCGGTCCTCGCGATGTAACCTGTCATTTCTGGAACCGTTGCGTGTGTGTTTTTGGTGCATGTTTCCTCTATTAATCTTTTGGTGCTGCTTTCATTGTTTTAATGGTTGCGGCCACCAGATGCGCATTCCCCACTTGCTTCCTCCGATTGTCTTTGTTCATTTACATAACAAACTCCATCGAGACTATTGCCCTATTTTGATCCACTCCAGCCAAACCACCTTGTTCAATCCCCCTGCTTCTACGTTTCCTTCTCTAATCCCATCCATCTTGCCAAAGCCATTCGGTGTTGCTGCAGTAACCACACACGCACGCACACAAAATCTGCCTCACGGGAAGTTCACTTGGTTCAACTCGGACGACATCGAGTCGCGCCGTTCGCCAAAGATATAGTGGCCCGCGACGTACCCAACGATCGTTGTCAAGAACAGCACCCAGTCGTACGTCATCGCCACGAGCATCAGCATGTACGCAATACAGATCGTAGCTCCATGCAAAAAGCAGTGGACGAGGTGCTGGGTCTCAGGGGACAACGTGCGGAACCATCCCGGACAACACGACTGCGACAAGGACGCAGACTGATACGACGACGAACGCAACAGCTGGGTCACCTCGGATGCCGACAGACTCGCACTGCTGCTGATACCATTTGGTGCGCTTCGCAGCCGCTTCAACGTGCTGCTCTCTTTGCGGAGGATCCGACGCAAGTGCAGCAGATACTCATTAAACACAGCGACAAGAGCCACGAAAACGCAGCCAAGAGCATACACCCATCGCGTATATAGCACCCAGCCTGGGAACCACAGCAAAACGCACGGCGATCCATTCCGTCCCACTGAAAAGCCGTTCAGCATGGTTGTCCCCGGTCCGGTGCAGAAATCGACTTCGGTCTCTTGGCTCGAGGGAGCTCCCGCAGTGCCCGTCGCACTGGCGCTGTCGTCTCGGAAGAGCAAGATCTGATCGTACACTTGGTGCGCATGCGTCAGACTGCATGTCTTGACGACTTGCTCCCCATGTTGCATCGACACTTGGGGACCACCGCGCGCCGACGTTTCCATCCCGCAAACAGGACACAACGCGCCGGAAGTAGACTCCTCGCTGGCTTGCTCCTCGACGGATTCCGCGGCTTTCAGACCAGATTTCTATCGACGAAAAATAGACAAATAGACACAGCGCAAGGTCAGAAGGATACGCAGAAGCTGGGTGGATATCCGTGCATCGTAAACGCACCGGATCCTGCAGGAATTGTGTCAACGTGTCCTGCTCGGCAAAGCGCAACCGCTGGCCATTCTTTAGATCGAAATGGTACGCCGCACTCATCACCATTTCCCCGCTCACGGGATCCGACTGCACGAGCACGATAAAAAGAGAACAGCACATTCACATCAGCAATCCAGTCCAAGCGCCATGCAGCGTTTCCACGCAATCTGCAAAGCTGAGACGCACCGGCATGTCCATCATCGCCATGTCTGCGGCCACGAGGACGCTTGCGCTGCCGAAGAACGCGCAGCAAAGCAAGCTCAGTGCTGCCACTAGGGAGCGACGCATGCGGAGACCTCGGGTTCTCATGTTCGCGGCGCTTCTTGGTCGACTGAGCTGTCTTCTTCTTCGCGCTTGCTGCATCGTTTGTGCGAATGCGCGTCAGTCTCTGCGTATTGTTGAATGGGAAAATGGAATAAGGAGCTCTCCAGCGAAACGCATATTTCGGAAGCACAAGTTGACGAGTCCTGTCGCTTTTAGGTACCTCTTTATTGTAGGTGAGCGTTTGTGTGAAAACGACCCCCATTCCCATCAGTGAGCTCGTATATTTCTAGCAACAGCGAGTGAATGCTGTGGTCAGGATGAACTCTGTATACTTGCTACCTGGTATGCAGAGGTGAGAGAGAGAGGACTTTATTTTGACAGCAACTGTCATGAAACCAGCTGCGAAGTCAGAGCAATCAGACGATGGGAAGTAATTTATGACTGTCTCTCATGCATGCAGAAATGCATTCATTCGCATCGTCGGTAATTTATTCGGATCCGATTTCCACGCAACAAATTGTCCATCAACAGCGAATTGAATGCAGGAAGGTGACGAACGCGCGGTGAAGATGGCGCCGTTCTGCATGGGGAGCGGCACCACGATGGGCACGAATGGCCTCAAGTGGGCGGGAAGCGACCCGGACGATGACTGCGCGATGCTCTGGACGCAAGTGTTTGGCGTGACGAGCGTCGGACGCGCCGTGATCGCGACCGTGACGGTGTTCCTCATGGCGCTTTTGGCGCAATACCTGACGGCGAAGAGCGGCAGCAAGATCCAAGAAGCGAAAGAGTTTGCAAAGCAAAAGCGTGTGTCCGCACTCGTGTCGTCGCAGTACTACGATCCAGAGCAAGGTCGAGGCAATGGTACAAGCAGCAATAATGGGAGTGGCATTCCTGCGTTCACGAGATCGCCAAGCTTGACAGCGAGTGCTGCAGAGAAGACCACGCTGCTCACTTCGTCGCAGCCAAGCGCAGAAGCGAGTGGTTCAAGTAGTGGCGCGTCGCAAAGCGTACCCACAGCGATTACGTCGGTGTCTGTGTCGTCCCGCTCGATCCCCGCTCCGACGATCCGCACGAACATGGCGATCCCCGCAGCCAATTTCTTCAGCAATATCAATATCAATAGCAACGCCCCGTTGCCGTACCCAGATGCTGCGAAAGTGAGCAACTGGGAGCACTTCTGCGATAGTTTGCAGCATGGACTGCGCATCTTCATCGCGTACTTGCTGATGCTCGCGGCGATGACGTACGATGTCGCTTTGATCGTCAGCATTGTGCTTGGGTTCACACTCGGCTACTTCGTCTTTGCGCAAGACACAGCGAAGATCCCTGCGTCCGCCGATCCGTGCTGCTCGTAGACAAATCAGCGACCTAATAATAATAACATCCTAAATGCGCATCCATCCATCGCTGCAAGTCAATCAGCATGTGCTGCATGTTGCAGAGAGCGCATATTCCCTCGTTCGAGTGACGCTGTCGTGTGTGGGATAAAACAATAGGAACATTTTGGTACATTCGCTTTGCATCAGATATCTGATCCCATCATCTGAATCGGAGTCTTCAAAAATAATATATAAAAAGAGAGAGGGGATGACACGAAAGGTCGTGGAAGTGATGCGTGCTGAAAACTATGGAAACAGGATTCGTGCTCTCAGGATACGCTTCTTTCATTGCACTTTTCATCGACCTAGTGCTCTGTGAAGAAGAAGAAGGCGCATCCATCCATTGCGACATACCAGCGTAACATCCTGTTGTGGAAAGCGCAGCAGACGCGAAAGGTGGAGCGACAGCGATGAGGTGCGGGGTTCAGGATCAGATTTGCAGTCATGCTGACAGCGTCTGTGACAGCATGGTCAACATGGTCTCTCTTTTGACTTTTAATATTGCTAACTATCGCATTCGTTGTGGTTTGTGTGCGTATATCACTCTGTAGCGACGCATTCGGGTCGAGTCCATACTTGGTGATGCCCGCTGAGGCGGAGCAATTGATCGAGTGCTTGAAAGAGCAACCGCTCGACCAAATCGGGTGTTCCAAAGAATGGATCGCGTACCACCACCTGATGGAGAAACTGAACCTGCAGGCGCACCAATCGGCGCAAAAGAAACAGGACAACTTTGTGGTCGAGAGTTTGCTCACGTATCAAAAGTTCCCCACGGTGGTGCTGAATCTGTTGGCGCTGGAGCTCTGGAAATCCAATGTGCTGCCTCTGCTGACGTGCAGGGACAAGGAAGCAGCGTCCCTCCGACTGTACTTCGTTGTGAGTAGTTTGCAATGTAATCTGGACCTGCATTTGTGTGCAGACGCCTCATCGCTCCCACGATCGTAATGCTTGCGTCCTGTAGATCTACCACGAAGCGACGCTGACGAACCTCTTGGAGGTCGCTTTCTACCACGAGCATGTCGTCGAGGCTCTCGATGACGACCTGATGCTCGAAATCATCGACTACTGCATGCGGAAAGTCACGTGGCTCATCGGACTACCGCGCGATGCGATCGCCGCCAACACGACGTTCCACAAATCGAGCGAGGAGGTTGTGCAGATGATACAGTCGCAATCGACCAAGCACGAGCTCGCGCGTCAGGGAATGGAGATCGAGTTTCGCATCGCGGTGCAATGCGTCACGATGCTGCGGTATATCTCCGAGCGCCTGCACCTTCTACCGCTGAGCATCGTGTCTCGCCTTCTTGATAAGCACGACGCGCTTCTCTCGCTCGCTGCGCTCATTGAGAACCCGCCGTGGACCCACAAAGTGCACATCAAGAAACCTCAGAGCGACGAAACGCAGGTCAAATGGAAGAAGTTCGTGAACCAGAAGTGGGTCTTTGTCGAGCCCAGTGATCTGCTCGTGCTCACCACGACGGAGGCGCAAGTCTGGCTCGCGATCTACTACCTTTTGTGCACAAAGTCCGCGCGCGAGCATTACGAAGTCACTCAGTTCCGGAAAGACCAGTTGCTGCGCATTCGCAAGTACTTGAACGATTTGCTGCTCGACCAACTCCCCCTGCTAGCGGACATCCAGCGATACTTGGACGAGCTCTCGATTGTCCAGCTCGGCGCTCCATCCGGCAACAAAGGGAGCTTGGTCATGGAAGCCGTGCCGTACGTGCGGCTCGCGATTCTGCGCCGGTTTCTCAACCAGTATGCGAAAATCGCTGCGCGTTTCGATGAGCTTAGCAGCGCAATGAAGCGCGGTGACGATCTGAAAGAGCTCGCGGAGATTTACCAGATGGAGGGCATTGAAGAGCTGCTGGAGGGGGGAGCTACGAATCCCGACACCTCGAAGAGTGGCAAAGAAGAAGAGGCAAGGACGACGGACAACAAAGAAGCCGAGAACGACAACGATGTTGCCATTGTTCCCCGTAGAGTCAAGCTGGTTTTCCACAATCGCTCACAATCGGCTACGAAAAGAGATGTCCCAACGAAGAAGAAACTCCTCATCGTGGAGCTTGACAACAACGAACACACTGAAGCAGACCCGAGCGGTGACGGCAATGATGTGATCGAAGTCGAATGCGCAATCGACCTGGAAACGCGCAAGGTCATGGAGACCAAAACGCATCGATACTACCGCTATGCTCTTGCTCCAGCCTCCAGTAGTGCCAAACACAGTGTCAAATGCCACGCATCAGCTGAGGCGCAAATCTGGTTTGACGGGACGGAAGACCGTGCTGCTCCTGTGCTGACGCTCCTGTGCGACGACCTGGACCTCCCAGCTCCTTTGCCCACCACCAGCAAACGGGAGAAGCTCTGGAAGCAGATCGGATCTCTACAAGAAGCCAGCGCGGTGGTCGTGCAATGCCAATTCGTGGCAACGGCGACCAGCAACCAAGATGAAGAGGGGCTGCTGGAGAGTATGAGCAGCAGCAACGCACCTGGATATCGCCTTGGAGCGCTTTTCTTATCTGTGCCTTGCTAGGTAGAACGGAGCATGCGGTTTCTCGAGGACACCCCGTTTAGCGAGAAGGATATAGCGCACAGAGGAAGGGCTCTCAAAGCTTCGATCGCGCTCGTGCATATACATTCACTGTTTTCATTTTCCTGCCTAGTCTTTCACATTTGCACTATCGTCCGTTACAGGCAGCACCAGACGAGGATACTCGTTTTCTTTCTTCCATTCATGACTCTCTCTTTCTTTTTTTTCTCGATCTGCTGCTGCTGCATCAGGGACTTAATTTTGTGTGGCATCCGTTGCGTCAAACTCCTTTGGCAAGATCCCATCACTGATTGCACGCGCGACGATCGACTTGAAAAGCGCCGATGCATTCGGGATATCCAGCGCGACATCCCCGAGCACCATTTTGAAACGCACAAAGCCCTTGTTCAACTGATCCGAGGAAACGATCTCTTGCGCGACCAGGTACGCCAAGAGCGACGACATCGCGACACCATTCGCTTCGCCGCCTTCTTCCAGCGAGTTGGTGATGCCACGCTTTACAACCTCGTGGTGGAAATGCGGCACGTTGAGCTCACGCACACAGCGTGCTGCTTCTTCCAGGTCGCGAGACAGCAAGTACTCTTTTGTGAGCTGGTCAATCGCGACCTTCAACTCCTCCACTGGACGCCCATCTCCAGGTCCCCATGCCTTTTCCATGCGAGCAGTGCCGTGGTTGATGCTCAGCTTTTTAATGGCTTCCGCAGCAATATCCGGCGCATATCGGGTGATAAACGGATCTTCCAGAAAGCTAGGAGGAATAATCTCGTCCACGACACCGCGAGCAATGAAGATCGCCAGCATCGACTTTGCGCTGCAACGAAAAGCAATGGTGGAACGATACTTAGCACGCCTTACGAGCGAGAAGATGGAGTAGACTCGATCACTTACGTTGGGATATCGATCTGAAGGTCCTCTGCGAGGAGAAGCACGCGGCGGAAGCCCATGGAGATCTGCGACGGGGTTAGCCCATTCAAGTACAACTCGGACAAAAGGCGTGACACCAATTCACGCTCTTTGTCGTTTTTATCCATCGAGATCGTGATGGCACGCTTCACAACTTCATAATTGAACTCTTCTTCGTTCAACTCCTTCAGCGAACTGCAGCAGCGAGATATGCAGTGAGACACATATATACATACATCTGGTGAACTCATTGCCCTCAGATATTCTTGTGAGTAGTAAAAGCACACCTTTTGACTTCATCGGCATCGCCACTGATCAAGTATTCGTCAATGACCTCGATGATGCGCTTTTTGGTCTCTGGGGGAGGATTCAACGCCAACTCTTTCGCTGCTAGCTCGTCTGGCTCCAGATTCACGGGTGTCGTTTTCTTCACTGGCGAAGTCGAAGTCGACACCAAGATGACATTTTCCTCGGCTTCGCTGTCGTAGTTCGGATCGTTGTCGTCCACCGCCGCGACGGCAGTAAGGATCGCTTCGGGTTTCCCCCAGATCCCTTTCTGTCCGCCGCCCATGCGCTTGCCCATGTCGCGCGATTTGCTGCGCTCTTTACGAGGCGCCAAAGGCTTTTCGCCTCCACCTCCTCCGGTGGTTGGAGCGACTGCAGCTACACCGCCGTCGATTTCTAATGCCATGCATACACAAATGTCAGACCACAATGCACGCCTCCATTCGCAGTGCGTGCATATAACGGCAGCAGCAAACAAAAGATACCTTCTGGTACACTGGACATTGTTTCTCTCTTGTAGTGAAGGGGGAAAAAGAAAACTGCTTTTTGTTCAAAGGAGCACGAACTACCAAAACTGGACTCGAGCACAGCAACTACGTATGATGCAGGTGGTCGAATATTCTAGACACACACACACACACGCACACGCACGCACAGACAGAGCAGGTGGTCTCTTGCTTCGTCCGTCGCTTGTTCTCTTTTGCGGGCTTTTTTAAAGTGAATGCAAGCAGAATGATCGCGCGGCTACTGTAAGCAGACGCTCGGGACAAAAAAACTCCTCTCAACTTCAAAGTCAACTCATCCCGCAATTCATTTTCGAATCGGGCAGAGTGTGAATTGAGCTTCTCGATTGTCTTTTTTGCTGCCTTTTCTGGTGTGCCGCTGGTGTGCCACTGGTGTACCGCTGGTGTACCATTTGGCATTGGTGTCGATTCTTGGGAGATGCAATACAAGTCAAGGGAAACCAAAGCCACCACAATGAATGCGGCAAACAAAGCGCGCACGGGCACGGCCAAGGAACGAAGCGTCTTCGGTGCGTCCCACGAGGCATGACGCGTCAACACGTGCTCGCGCACTCACCTCCTTGCATATATGGATCCCATTTCGTGGCGGTCTTGTCGAAATGGAGCTAATCGCGGCTTCGCAATTGATGGTTTGTGTAGTTGGGAACATTCCCTACGATGTGACCGAAGAAATGCTCAAAGAGATCTTCTCGGAAGCTGGCTCCGTCATCAATTTCCGGTAAGGATATCCTGCCTGCTTAGCAGCGGTGCGTTTGTGTAGTCACGTGCTCCCTCGCTTTGTACATTCTCGTTTACTAGCTTAGTGACAGATCGTGAGACCGGGAAGCCGAAGGGTTACGGTTTCTGTGAGTATGCCGACGGCGCGACCGCGCTCAGTGCGATGCGCAATTTGAACGGCTACGAGATCAACGGACGCAACCTGCGCGTGGATTTCGCCGACGGGGGCGACAAATCGAACAGTAACAACAACAACAACAACTCGAACGAGAAAAACACCTCCAGCGTGAGTGGCGAAGTGATCATCCACGCGATTGAAAACGCGATCTCGCGATTCGGACCCCTCAAGTTGTACGACATGCTCTTGGATCTCAAAGAGCACGCGCGCCAGCGTCCAGATTACACAAAGAGCATCTTGACAGCGAACCCGGCACTCACCCACGCGATCGTGCAGTGCTTCAAGACGCTCAACATTCCGATCCCTGCCTCTACAGAAACACAACCTGCGCTGCTATCGGTACGCTATATCAAGAATGCTTTGCACGATGTATTGTTTCTAAGCAGTGGTATTTGCATATGTATATTATCCAGGCACCACCGCCACTTCATCACGCTCCACCTCACTTAGGACGTCCATTAGCTCCTCCACCACAACGATCGTCGCTAAATGGTGCAGCGGGTGGAGGTGGCATCCTCGGCATGGCACCTCCCGGACCTCCGCCAATGTCCATGGCACCGCCTCCAGCTGCGTCAGCGAAAGCAGGAGGTACGCGATGGAGTGCACGTCCAGGTCCCCTCGCTGGACTGATGCCAGCACCAGCAATCGCTGGACCGCCAGTGCAGCCTGCTGTCCCTAGTTACCAAGGTCCTCCGCCGCCTCTGATGGCGATGCCGCCACCTCCTGGCGCTCAAATTCCGATGCAAGCGCAGCAAGTCAGTCGAGATCCGCGACGTGCGCGCGATCCTCGCTTAGCGAAGCGCTCCCTCGCTTCCGAACCAACCGCAGATGCAAAGCGTTCGCGACCAGATGAACACCAGCACCCACCGTCAGGACCGAACCAGGGCAATGGCACTTTCGACGCAATAGCGGAGCTTGCGCGCGACATGACGCCTCAAAAGCTCAACATGCTGCCTCCAAACGAACGACAGATCCTCATGATGTACATGCAGCAGCACGGAATGCCATTTTCTAACTAGCCTCCACGAAGACAAAGAGAGAGAAAAGTCTTGCTATAAGGAAACAGGCACCTCATTGAATGCAAGTCCTCCGTCGCTCACCAATGTTGGAAATGCATTTGTGATTCTCTTTTCTTCAGATTAACGCTCAAGAACGGTATATTTCCAGTCACTGATTCTGAGAATGGTGGCATGAAAGGACGTGTGCGAACTTTTTTGAGAATGTGGATGCATTTGCAGCGTTTCTTTGCTCAGGTTTGATGCGATACCGCTCCAGGACTGCTGCAGCGCGATGGAATGGACAAATTAGCGCAGTTACAGGCTACATTGCGTGCGATTGAAGCTGGCACTCGACTGGAAAGTGTGGATGCCATCTTGGTTCGCCAGGTACTGCATCGCCCGCCACCACCGCAACAGCAAAAGCAGCGTGCAGCACCCATCGACAGCAACAAGTGTGCAAGTCTTCGCCACGTGGAAGGAACGGCGCAGTCATCTGGACTTGAACTCGCGGACAATGTGTCTGGGAAAGACGCGTATCGCGCACTATTGGAGATCCGAAAGAGAAAGAAGAAGGAGGAGCGACAGGAGTCGCAGCAGGAGGAGCTAAACCAGCTCGTCAAGGCAACCAAATCTCCCGTGAAGGGGATCGATTTGGGACTAGAATCCACTTCGCTCGCGCAAAACAACGTCAACCTTGCTGGACACCATCCCGGAGTACCCGATGCCTTTGCACCACGAAACGCACGAGAGATTGATGCTCAGTATACCGACAAGGAAATGCGGGTTGCCATTCAAGCACGTGGGAAAGAGCTCTTGCATTCGCAGAAGCAAGTCGAGGAAGCGACAACCGAGCTGCAGGCGCTATTGAGTCAGTCGCAGTCGCTTCTTCCGTCTCAGTTCCTGTTCGAGCGGAATCTGACGGAGTTTTGTCAAGAGCGGTCGGTAGAAGTGATCCAGCATGTACTGCTGAGGTTCCAGCATCGCTTCTACAGATTGTATTTCGCTCAGTGGCGAATTGCGACGTTAGCGTTGCGTCGAGTAGCGCACCAACGTGCTGCTGCTGCCATCGTTCGTGTGTACAGAGGTCACCGAGCTCGCAAGCACGCTGGTCGTCTTCGCAAGCAGCTCGCAGAGCGCGAGCTCCAGGCGTTCAAGTTGCTCGATTTCAGAATAAAGTACCGGACACACCAAGCGCAAAAGATTCAGATGGTCTGGCGTCGTTTCCTGCGCAGCCAAGCGATCAAGCAGCGACAGAAACGCAAGCAGAGTGCGATTCGTCTGCAGAAGCTGTTCCGGAATCGACGTCTGAAGAAAAGCCAGCTCGTCAACACGTTCCTCCACGTGAAATCCGTTAGCGCAGCGATTCGTATCCAAAAGCTCTATCGAGGTCATCGCGCGAGGGTGTTTGTGCGAGAAGTAACTCGTCGAGGGAGACGAGCGGCGCTTGTCGCTGCAACCCTTGCGAGAAATGTGTCGAAAGAAGCATTGATCCAGTGGAAATTGGATCGACAGGGTGCTGCTTTCCTGATTTGCAATCGCGTTTTGTACCCTTATGCGGTGAAGCGGAGACTCCGTAAGCTGGTTTACCTCACTCGACGGCTCCAAGCCGCACAGATCATTGCGCGTCGGGTGTGCGAATGGTTTGGTGTGAGTGCTCGCAGACAAGCTGCCGCGGACCAGCAGCTGAAGAAATGGCTCCATGTTCTTGCAATCGAGCAAAAGCGAACGCGAGCGGCTGCGGTTCGGATCCAAAAAAACTTGCGCAGGTGGGTTCAGCAGCGCAAGTATATCATGGAAGGTACGAGGCGAAAGAAACTGGCGAGAAAGCAACGCCTAGCAGAGAAGCAGATCAGATTGCAAGCGTCAAAAGCTTCGATTGGCAACGGCGCGCCAGTCGTTTCCCCTCCAGTTGCGCTGATGAAAAAGAGCGTTGCGAAGAAAGGAGCGCCAAAGCTAGTGAATGCGCTGAGAACCATTGCGCGCAAAGACAGCAAGCGCCTCGAAAGCGACGATGGCTTTGCCAAAAGGATCCAGCGTTGCTACCGTCGCCATTCGCGATATGCCAAGTTTGCTCGGAAGCAGTGGCGAGAAGAAGCTCGGCAAGTCGAGGCGCGTGTGCTTCAGCGGCGTCGCGCTGCGATCGGCATCCAAACCCGGGTTCGCGGCATCCAAGCGCGGAAAGTGTTTCGACGCATGAAAGCCGAGAAGCTGCTGTATTCGTTTGTCCTCAAGTGGAAGTGGAACAAGATCGTGAGATTTGTCCAAGCGGCGAACAGAATCTACCGATGGCTCGAGCACAAGCGCACACAGCGGTTGGCTCGTCTTTGGAGGTTGGAGAGGAAGCAGCAGCACCTCATGGCAGCGAAACTGCAGCGATGTGTGCGCCGCCACGTTGTTTTCCGATGCAGGATGTCGGTTTTGCTGGGCAAAGTAAGGAAGCGAGAGGAAACCCAGCTCTTTTGCCGCGAAAGTCTTCGAGTATGCACCCAGCATCTAACCGACGAGCTCATCTTTGACTCTCTCAGTCGACCGTTTGAAGACGCCATGAGGAACCACCTCCACCCGCAAGCGCGAGACAAAGTGGGCAAAAAGTATCCGACCAGTGCGAAACAAAGTCCCGTACCACGACCACCAAGTGCACCGTCCTTTCCGCTCATGCAAATGGTGTTTCTGGTTGTCTCAGGGGCGAAAGACTCTACAAGATGGAAAGACATGGACGAGAAAACGCTCCTGCAAACCAAACTGGAGCGTTCGCGGGTTGTCGCGCTCTTCAAGGCGGCGAACAAGCACTATCAAGAAACGGGGGGCAGCATGAAAAAGAGCGCCAAGTCCAGCAGCAGAGGGTCTTCGCCTAAAACCACGAGCAAAACTACTCCCGCGGTGGCGCATGGCGCCTTTTTCTCGATGACCGACGTGGACCTCGCGCTCGCGAAAGCCGGGGGTGCGTCCAAGCGAGCCCTGACGTTTGACGAATTTGGACACGTGCTTCGCTTGATGGGGGAGATCAAACTCACTCGGGTTACGATGTGGTGGAGTAAATACGACGGCAGCGATGCACAGCTTTTCGCGCTGCTCTGGGATTTCATCTTGGTGCTCCCGGAGATGAGCGCATTGGTGCAACTGCTTGCTGTGTATGTGTTGGACGTGATGAACAAACGATGTCGACGTATCCAGCAGCTTTTCCAGCGCGAGAGCAATTTGAAGCGAGGGTTGTTCCTGCGGCTGCGAATGCGCAAGCAGCTGGAGCTCGAGGCGACAGCGCGCGCAGCGACCCGCTTGCAAGCACATGTGCGTTCGTTTGCCGCGAAAACGCAGCATAAACGTCGCATCCAGCAAGTGTATGAGAAGTACATCGATCCAGAGTGGGGACTCCCCTACTGGGTGAACCCGAAAACCGGATTCTCGACGTGGGAGAAGCCGAGAGCGCTTCGTGCAGAAGACGTGCGTGCGGAAGTCGTGCCGTATCCACCACAAAATCTCACGCTCAAGATCCCGTGCGAGGGGAAACCAGAGTGCGGGAAGTGTGCGGAATGGCACTGCTACGACTGCGAAGCGTTTTTCTGTGTTGTGTGTTTGCCAGCTTTCCACAAAGACAAAGCGAAGAAGAGCGCAGAAGAGGAAAGCACCGACAACCAGGAAAATGAGAGCGAGAGGGATGAAGAGCAGCAAACGAGCAGGCAAAGCCATGAGATGGAGCAGATCCCGCTGTGTGGACTGTGTCAGTTCCAGGTAGCATCCCGAAAGTGCCTCGACTGTCTTCCAAAGCCAGATCTCAAGAAAAAGAGATCGCTGGTGTCGGTGGCGCCGAAGGAACCTCCGAATGCAGCTGCATTCAGTGATGCAAACGAGAATGGCGAGCGTGAAGCACTCTTTTGTGATGTATGCTTTGCATACATGCATCGTCGAGGTGGCTTGCAAGTCCACAGGTCGAATCCGTTACTAGAGATGTGCACGACCTGCACGGGAAGCAAGGACGAGGAGGAAAATGCAGCACCCGCGGCACCAAGCGCTCAGAAAGCCCAACACACATCGCGATCAGCACGTGCAGTGCAATGGGAGTGCGAGCAGTGTGAGAAGAAGCGTGTGTGTGGGAAGTGCGTCTCCGTGGACCATCCAGTCGAGCTATGTGGTGCGGTCAAGCATGTTCCATTGCAGACCCTGCAAATGATCGAGCATGCGCGACAGATCGCAGAGGAGATTGAAGCGCGCGATCGTGCGGATGTGGAAAAGATGAGGCTGCGAGCTCTGCAGACCAAGCGGGAAGGCTGCGCTGCAAGGATCCAGAGATTCTGGCGCGTCAGAGTCCGGATCCTACGAGCGAAGCACATCGTCGCGAAGCTGAAGCAGGAGAAGCAGGAGCGCTGGCTGCAGCTCAAAGCGGATGCAACGAAGGAGAAACAGTTTGTGTACTTGCTTCGCAATTTCCTTGGCATCGCGAAGCCATTGGGCAGCGACACAGCAGTGAGGAAGAAGCTGCGGGAGATGAATGTGCTGCAGCGCCGCCAGTTGACGATCCGCGCGCGCATGTTTGGCTTGCTACCGCACGAATACATGCGCGTCGGAATCCCTTTACCAGGGATTGGACGGACGTTCCGCGGCTCCAACGAAATCGACACGACGGAGGATCTGCGTGGGTGGGTAAAGAATCGGCAGACCATCCGCTTGAAACTCATTCCAATCGATTCGTCGATGAAAAAGGGAAAAGCGCTAGCGAATGTGTCGTCGTGGCATCACCTGGCGAATTGGAAACATGAAGAGGATGCAAGCAGTGGAGCGGAGATGTTGGTGGACGTGGATGCGAAAGAGAAGCTCACGGAGCGGAAAATACCGCTCGCGCAACCTTTGTCTGGGAAAGGTGGTGCTGCAGCGACTGCGAGTGGGGGGAATGACGACGAGCAGGAAGAAGTGGAGCAAGCATTCGTGATGTACCTTGTGGAGTTCTCGATGGATCCCAAGCGGATCGTGTGGATCAACCATTCCCTGTAAGCTGACTCCTGTATCCGCCTCACTTCTCTCTCTCTAAGCTTTCGTCTACCATGTGCTGAAACTGACTGTGATTCGTTGTGTGTTGCGTAGAGCCGAGCGCTTTTGGACATGGAAGCGACTGAGAATGTTGGAGCGGAAGGAGAAACGGCAGCAAAAGAGGGAAGCGCTGGAAAGGAGTGCGCGTGCTGCTGCTGCTGCTGCAAGTGCCGCGCCACTAGCGTCTGCTGCACAGCAACCCAAGATCGAACCATCGGACACCGAAGCGAAAGCAACAGGAGGAGACGAGGGGATCGACAGCTATGCTGAATATGGCTACCATCCCAACGACCTCCCTGCAGCGTCTACCTCCTACGGATATGCCGACTCTTCTTCAACGTACAACAACTACGAGTACGGCTATGGCTACGATTACAATAATGGCACCACTGCGGTCGGTGAAGCCATTTCCACCGAACCTCTTGTCGA
>JAASGH010000048.1:0-101988 GCA_023334155.1 Globisporangium heterothallicum | reverse complement strand
GGATCCGAGTGCTCGTGTCTTCGTGTGACGATATGCATGAGGTGTGAGCGAGATGCGATCGTTGCACCAGTGTAAAATGTGTCCCCTGTGGTCAATACATGGACATCCTTGTCCATCCTCGAAGAACCGCTGCTCTTTTGGAATATATATGGGTTCCCAGTGTCTTGTTTGACCTTGTCCTTGACTGTTGCTTGCTCTGTTGCTGCTGGACTCTATCAACCGCACATCAATCGTCGTCCACTCGACACGAACCTGGTGATGGAGATTAGCGATCACATTTCCAATCCTACAAACCGACAAAAAGTGAATGTACCTCATTTGGTCGATGTGATTAGCAAAAAGTGCACCCTCTTTCATCGATTCCTTTGATGTACTGTATCTAGGTATTTGAGCATCCTCTCGCTCGCAGTCCAGAATGTCCAGAATGTCGAATTCGATTGACACACCTCAACTCGCAACATCGGCGCCATTTTTTGTATCGCCATTTTCTATTGTGTGTGCTTTTTGGCATTCAAGGGAGGCGAAAAGCAGGAACCATGCCGAGCGTGCGGGAAGACGTCGAAGTGTTTCTCCACGAGCACCGCTTCCTCGTCACGAAGCTACTCGAGTCGCTCAACACTGCGTCTCTGTACGTCTCTTCTTCTTCTTCTCCTTCTCAGCTTTAATAAGTATATGGTGGTGTGCTTTTGTTGTCAATGAGGTGCATGCGCTAACGATCGTTGTGTTTCTTGTCATGGAATATACAACAACAACACTAACAACAACAGCCCGCCGTCGACGATCACCGCGACGCGCTTGCGCACCGTGAACGAGACGTTCCACAAAGCGCTCGAGAAAGACCGTGAGCTTCTCGCTGCGGTGAAGAAACGTATGTGTCTATGCTGTTCTTGTCGCTCCGACATCGGATCTAAATGCTGGAAATGCTGCTTTCTTTTGTGTGGTCATCACCATCTTCATCATCGTAATGCCAGTGGCTCGCCATCAAGTTGCACAGAAAGAGCTAGCGAGCATCCAAGACGAGATCCAGAAAAAGAAGCAGAAAGTGGTGCGCTATGCTGCACAGCTGCGACGATCCCAAGAGGTGCGTGACTTTTTACCCCTCGGTCTCGAAAATCCGCGCAGCGATGAAGGGATGGGCTTCTTGTTAACGCACCAAATGGATGGTGCGTCATGCAGGACATCGCGAATGTGCTGAAGAAGCACCAGACTGTGCTGCAGAACGCAAAGCAGAAAACAAAAGGTATGACCTGCGCTGGCATGGCCACCCCGGTGCTTTGGTTCTAGAATGCGCTCATTGACTCTTCGTTTGCTGCTGCAGTCGTGCTGGATCCGCGGGATATTGTTGCGTACGCGCACCGAATCGCTGGGACGACGTCTGCGCCGACCGAGTGGCGTCCTGGTGTACGTCCTCTTGTATCCTTGTGCATTGTCGCCTTTGACATGGCACTCTTACAACCCACTCACGCACGATCTGTTCGTTTCCTCCCACAGTTCCCCATGTTTGGGTTCATGCCGCCTGCTCCACAAGGTCACATGATGCGTGCGGGGGTACTCAGTCGCGGCATTGTCGACGAAATTGTGACCCAGGAAGCAGAGAAATACTCGTCGACGTCGAGTAAAGTCAAGAAAGAGGACGAGCAGCTCGACAAGCTCAACATCCCCATTGGACTGGGTGCGAGCGACGCGCAAATTAGAAAACAGATGCCTGCAGGTTGGAACCCTGGCGACCCAGTGGACTTGCCTCTGGATGCGCTGCTGCACTACATGGGACGCAGCTTCTTCACGGTATGTTGGGCTACCACATGCAGATGGCGCAGCTCGCTCCAGTGGACGAATGCGTGGAGATGGTTCGTCGCTCACCTGTCCGTTGCTTTGTAGGAGCAAGGCATCACATTGCCGGAGTCCTGGAAAGCAGGAGATCCACTCCCACCTGACGCGATGGAGATTTTGCGCAAGAAGTTCAAGCTCCCAGAGAAGCGCGCGCCACTGTACGACGACGAAGTGGTCGAGGACGTGGAGAGTCTGCGCAAGAAACGCAAAGTGGATTCGGAGGATGCGGACGAAAGCGGCACTGCCACTGGCACCGAGACGGGCTCCGGGAGAGAAGACGATGAGAGTGAGAGCGATAGCGACAGCAGCGATAGCGACTCCGATAAGGAGACGACCCAGAAGATCTCGCTCAGTCTTTCCTCGGACGACGACAGCGACGATGATGACGATAGCGACTAAACGCGGTCTGGAGGAGATGTATAGCAGTTTCCATCGCCGATGCGCTTGCATCGACGCTGTGTCTACTGCCACCAGACCCGCATGCACGCAAATGCAAGTTTTCTTTATTACACATTCGCATTGCCAAATCGAGGATCCTGTTCGAGTTTGATGAATGGATGGCAGCGACTGGAAGGGAGGGAGGGAGGCAAACCGAGATGTAGCCATTTCTCGCATAGATCGCTGTTTTTCGAATCACATGCGACGCAATCCTGGTCAGCTCCAAGGCGAAGGAAAACGAGATCTTTGCGTCGGGTATAAATAGCAGCGAGGAGGGGTAGCTTTTTATGCATTCGCGCACAGTGCAGACCAGTCGGTTTCTCGCCCAGCATGGTTTTCTTGTCTACGCGGCGTTTCCTCCCTCCTTTTGTGTCGCACTCGACGCACCAAACGACCATATTTACCCCGCTTCTCCGTCTGGTCACACTTTTAACAGCTTTTTTCGCCAGAGATCAAGTCCGAAAGTCTTATTTGAGCTGCTGCGGGTGCTCAAGCTGCGGCGAAGACAACGAGAAGAGCCCACGACGCAAAAATAGCTTGCGCGGCGAAAGAAACGCACCCGGTCGCAGAAGGCAATTCCACTCCTGCATTTGCGCTTCGCCTCGTACCACTCACTACTGGTCCTGCAACTAGCTCACAAGAGCGCGTCGGCATTCGAGCTCCCTTTCTCTCTCTTCCTTCTTCTCAGCGCCGTCTCCCCCCCCCTTTTCCACAGATGATGGCATTGCGTCAAGGGATCGCCAAGAGCGGCTCGGTCACCAAAATCCGTCAGCAGGAAGCCACGGCGGCCAATGTGGTATCGCCGAAGGGGATCTCGAAGAAGACTCCCGGCGTCTCGCCCTCCAAAGCTGGCATGAGTGACCACACGCTCGGTCTTCAGCGCCGAAGACTCTCCGTCGTCAGCGACAACAAGCTCGTCGAGGGAATGGCGCAGGTGTCCACCACCGATGTGGACTATGTCGAAGACGGCAGCAGCGCGGTCGCTGCGTATGCTGGGTTGTCGAAGAAAGGCTATGCTCCCTACAACCCTCGCAAGAAGAACCAGGACTCGATGATCATCAAGCATGACCCGGAGTCCCGCTCGCTTCTGCTTTGTGTGTTTGACGGCCACGGCGAAGCCGGCGATGGCGTGTCGAACAGCATTCGCGACAAGTACCCAACGGAGCTCTTCAAGCACCCAAAGTTCGCGAGCTCCGGGAACTTGGCGAGCGATGCCGCGAACATCAAGGTCGCGATTGGGGAATCGCTGCAAGTGGTCGAGAAAAACGTGATCCGCGATCCCTCGATTGACACCGAATTCAGTGGCACCACGGCCGTTGTCTCTGTGATCCGAGAGAACCTGCTCGTCGTGGGCAATGTGGGCGATTCGCGCATCACGCGCGGGTACGTCACCACGGCAGCGAATGGCGCAGAAGTGATCGCGACGGAATCCGTGTCGATCGATCACAAACCGGATCGCGTCGATGAGAAAGCGCGCATTCTCGCGAGCGGTGGACGGGTGTTTGCCGTTGAGTACGACGATGGCATCGACGGACCTCCTCGCGTGTGGTTGGGTCACATGGACGTGCCAGGTCTCGCGATGTCTCGCTCGCTTGGGGATGCCGTGGCTCACACCGCCGGCGTGGTCTCGGAGCCAGAGTACTTTACGCACATGCTGGACGAGAGCGACCGCTGCCTCGTGATCGCGACCGACGGGCTCTGGGAGTTCATGTCGAACGAAGAAGTGATGGAAATCGTGATGGCGCAAAAAGACCCGAAGGTCGCCGTCGACCTGCTGATCATGGAGGCGAACCGCCGATGGATGAAAGAAGAGCAAGTCATCGACGACACGACCGTGATCGTCGTGTACGTGAATATCAACGAAATGGCGCCGGCGGGAGCGGTCGGGACAGTGAGCGGAGGAGGTGACGCTGCTGCTGGGGTCCATGCCGAAGTCACGGCGTAAGCAAGTAGGGGGAGGGCGAGTGTTGCTCTATTTTCCTTCTTTTTTTATGAACGCGAAGCAGAAACAAATCCTCTTGTCTCGCAGACGCAGGGAGGGTTTTCCTGTGGAACAGCACAGCATCAGTCGCTTTTTCAATGGATGAGGACAGCTCCCAAGCGCGCTCCTGTTTTGTTTTTTCTCCCTCCTATATCTCTCACGCAAATATATATAAAGATATATATGCATGCAAACCGTGCGAACACGTCTCTCGCTGTTGTTGGATTCTCGTGTCGACTTATTGCGTCTTGCGCGCGTCGACAGAAGCCTGAGCATCGGGAATGAGGTCCCGCACCAGCACTTTGGCCGCGAGGAACAGCAGCGGCACAAACACGATCAGCGCGTTCACGATGCCAAACATCGAGATCGAGTTGCCGATTTCTTTCCAACTGCCTTCGTTTTTCACCAGGAAGAGGAAATGCAGCGCCAAAATGTCCGACATGCCCACGACCAGCAGGAAATACCGCGACGGCGGGTGATGAAGCGCACTGTTGATGCTGGGAGGCGGCTGGCTGAGCGCCAGGACCATGTGGAACGCGCACGCGACGACCAGGAACGGGATCAAGATCTTGATCACGAGCAGCGCACCCATGAGGAAGGGGGAGAACACCGTCACGAAGCGATAGGTCGACGAGATCTCAAAGCTGCTCATGCTCGCGACATTCCCCGTGCCAAAGAACGCGATCTTGATCAGCAGCAAAAAGAAGAACGCGCGACGGATTTCGTGCCAGAGCGATGAAGCAGTCGCCGTCTGATGCTGATGCTGCTGGTCGCTGAGATGCGCTTCCAAGACGATCCAGCTGACGAGCACGCAGCAAAGTGCGACGTAGAAGAACACTTCGTACGAGATGCTCAGCAAAATGTAGGAAGGACTGAGCGCGAGCACGACCTCGACCATACGCAGCAACATCGCGCTGCTCCGGCGACGACCGTTGTTGCCGGTTGCAGAGTCGCGTTCCGATGAAGGGGTCTCGACACTCGCAAATCCAACTGATGGAGTTCTGCGGGTCGTCGAGAGTCGAGTCAAGAGCGCGACAATCGGCGCAATGGAGAGCACCCAGTTCCCGATCGTGAGCGAGAACGGTGGCTTGCGCTTGTCTTCCAGGTACCTCATCGTCCACTGCATCGCAACCAGGGATCCGAGAACCACAGCAAACGCAACCACCCATTTCAGTTTGCTCTCCGCGAGCTCATCGCTGGTACGTGCTGCGTTGCTTGAAATCGTGAGCGACACGACGCAGAGCGCGAAGGCGAGCAGTGCGATCCCGCCAGCGACCACAAGCAGCGTGTGTTCGCCATACTCCGTCGGCAAGTACGGGAACACCGAGATGAACAAGCAGCTCCCTGTCCAAGATCCAAGAATCGCGCGACCTGAGGTTGCTCTGGAGGTGCTGTCATCACCGGTCGAGCCGAACGAGCCATCGCACAATGGCCACACACCCAGAAGCGTAAAGATCACCCCGAAGATGAAGCGTCGCTCGTATCCAAGCACGACGAGCTCCAAGCAAAGCAGCACGAACCCTCCTTCGATCCATCGTCTCCACCCGCTCTGCCGTGTCTCCTGTCCATCCGATACGCGCAGCAAGTCTCGGTGGTTCCACACAAAGTTCCAAAACACCACGGGGAAGGAAATGTACAGGAAATACGTCAGCGGAGAGCTCTCCAGGACGAGGAACGTGAAGATCCCAAAGAACAGCAGCCAGAGCTTGACGTCGCCTGACTTCGCGAGCATGTGCACATGGAAGTGCGATGGGTGCAGGAACGCGACCGCGACCACGAAAATCCAGCCAATGTACCCAAGCACGATCACACTGAGCAGGAAGAACCAGTCGTACCGCTGGAAGTACTCGAGCGTCTCCAAGCAGATCGCGATCATCTCTTGACTCAAGCCTTCGACCTGCTCGAAATCCTGGGCATTCCAGTGCGCCATCAGCTCTTGCGAGACTCGCGGTAGCTGCTCTCGAAACGCTCGGAACGGCTGGAAAAACAATAGCGTCTGCGCTTCTTTCTCCTGCTCTTTGCGGAGCGCGTGCAGGTACAACTGCTGCGCGTTCGACATCACCGCCTTGGCGCGGTATTTACCCTTCGCTAAGAACGTGAACGGCAACACGCCGACCGAGTTTCGTGGATACGGGATCCCCAGCAGCGAGCTGATCAGTGGCGCCACATCGGCTTGCATGACATCCTTGCGAGCGAGGTGCACGAGGCTCCCCCACTCGTTCGCAGCAGCGTCTTCTTGGCTCTTTTGCGCATCCAATTGCGCAGCGACATGGGCTTTCGACTGCGTTGGCAGGTCGATACGGAACGTCGGTGTCCCTGCTGGTTCGCCCTCATGCGCCACTCTCATAGGACCGTCGACGCCTGCACCCCACGCAACGAGAGGGGTTCTTGTGTTCGCTGGATCGCCATCGCCATGCGCACCCTTGTTACTCATCCCGTGGTCGGCGCTAAACACGTACGACGTCTTCCCATCGTAGTCGTAGAAGTCCTCCATGAGCCTATAGATCTTCTCGACAAGCTCGTCGACAAGCGCGATGTTGTTCAAGTAGTCGTTCGAGTTCGGGCGATGCGCGTGGCCGTTGGTGTCAATGCCCAGGAAATGGCAAAAGAAGATCAATTGCGGGGATCGCAGCTGCTCCATGAGCGCCTCGTCCCGGGTCGCGCGATCAAACAATGCGGCAAACTGGTTGTACACCCAGACGTCCAGCTCCGACGCGTCCTTGGCGAAATCTTCTTCTTCGTGCGAGTAGTGCCACTCGGTCGCGTGCGGCACGTTGCGCGCAAACATCGGGACAATATCGGGACTCCCAAACAGCCACGAATGCCGGCTCTGGTTGAAGATCGAGTCGAAGTCGACCGGGTTGTCCTGCCACCCTTTCGTCACCGCGCTCACGTCTTCGTACATACCTGCAAACAGCGCGACGTGACCCGGACGCGATTCCGTAGGGACACGGGTGTGCGAGACTCCCCAGCTTCCCTGGGTCTCGACCATGCGTCGCAGGAACGCCACGCGGTCCTCTTGCTCACGCGCGTTCGCACTAGGCGTCGTAGCAGCAGAAGTCGCATTCACTTCAAAGAACTTGTCGGCGCGGCATCCGTCGGCGACAAACACCACGAGCCGCTTCGCTGGAGGTGGAAGCAGCGAGGAGGTGGACGATGACGACGACGACGACGACGCGTGGTCGGCGTAGCGCACGCTCTCGATGTGCGTGACCACGGGGGACTTGAAGTAGATGTCGAAGATGCTGAGCACGTAGATCGCGTGGAACACGACGCCCAGCACCAGCAGCGCATTGCGGCCGCCACCGCCATGTCGTGGTGTCATTTTTGCGATCTATTCAGAAAATGCTGGTGTTGCTGTCGTCAGTGAAGAGATGGAGGGAGGGGGCACAATTTCGATGAACTGTGTAAATGGATGAATCCGTCAATTTATACGATCAAGTTAGAGGTTGGAGTGCATTCGTAGAATTTATATTCCGTAAAAGAGGTTCTCAAACATTATGTTTGTGTGAATGGGGAGGGGGCACTATAGATGTTTGTGTTGGATGCCATTCGCAAAAATTCCGTGGCGGTTGTACAGCAAACATGGCGGAAGACACGCACTCCGATGGCGGCGGCGGCGCGAGCGAGGACCAGCTGTGGCGCCAGTTCGAGCGCGACTACTACGCGCTGCTGGGCGTCTCCCGCGACGCCACGAGCGACGAGATCCGCAGCCGCTACCTGGCGCTCTCGCGCGAGTTCCACCCGGACCGACGTCACAAACAGCAGGACGAAGCGCTCATCGCGCTGGCGAACACGCAGTACCCGATCTTGGATCGCGCCTACAAAGTGCTGTGCGACCCAGTCAAGCGCCGTGTGTACAACCTCTACGGCGAGCGAGTGCGTATGCGTACATGTATATGTGCTGTGCTGTATTGATACTCATGCGCGTGTTTTCGTTAGGGAGTGCAAGCGTTGGAGCAAGATGCTGCGCTGCACAATGTCGTCGGCGCGCATTTGAAGTCGTCTGAAGAGGTACGTGCACTGCGACAGATGTGTGTGTGGCATCCATCGTACGAGTGATTGCAGGATGTGTCGCTGAGAGAGAGAGTGTGCATATTGTAGATGCAACGCCATGTGGAAGACGTGATTCGGCGGATGAACACGCAGGCGTTAGAAGGTCAGTTCTCGTCGTTCAGCGAGATGTCGATGCACGTGGACGCGTCGGATTTCGTGGCGGAGCCCATGCGCGGACTGCGCAGTCTGTTCCACCGCGGCGGACGATACGTGGAGCGCACGGAGATGACGATCCACCAGCGCACGATGTTCCCACTGACACGCAATCTGAACCTGACGCTCGGCGGGTACATGTACGACAAGCATGGTCTTGGGATGGGAAGCTTTACGACCCAGCTCGCGTACACGTCGTTCGACCCAAGCACGCCTTCGTTTACGATCTCGAGTGAACTCGGATGGACTCCGAAGCTGCACTGCCAGATCAGTCAGCCCGTGTCGCCGCACACGGTGTTCATGTTGATCCCCGAGTTGGACGACAACGGACTGGACATCTCGTTTGGCGCGAACCAGCTGCTCACTTCGCAGCTGCATGGCGCGATGATGTGGAGCACGCGCGACGGGCTTTCCGCGTCGCTGAGCAATGACGCCGGCAACTACCAAGCGACGGCGGCCGTTGCGGTCAACAAAGGCGGTCCGAATCTGTCGCTGCAGCTCCGACGTGCGCTCCTGGCAGCGACTTCCGTGAAGCTTTCGCTGCGTGGGAGTTTGTTTGGTGGGATATCGCTGGTCGCCGGTGCCAGTCGAGAGATCTCGCGACGAACGCGGATCGCGCTCGGCGTGCTTCTTGCGAAGTCGGGGGTCACGTTGCGCATTGGCTTCACGCGTGGCAGTGTGCGTTTCGTGATGCCGATCTTCCTGTCGCCGTTCTCGGCACAGACTGCATTTTCGACTTTCTGTGCTGCGACGTCCCCATTTGTCGTCTCTGCGGTTGTGACACAGCTGCTGAAGCCAGCCCAGGAGAAGAGGCGTCGCCGCGAGTTAGAGCACCGCCGCGAGATCCGTGTGCACTACCTTTCGACTGCGCGCCAGTGCGCGATCGCGCAGCAGAAGCTCATGATCCGATGCGCGCAGGAGAAGTTGGAGAAAGAAAAGCGGAAAGCAGACAAAAAGGGACTCGTCATTCTGGTCGCGCGCTACGGCAAAAACCCGACCAGTCCGGATCCACGTGAGCGCCAGGGAGATAATGTGGATTCCGAAGCGCTGTACAGTGGTGGCGCTGAAAGCGACAGCGACGATGAAGACGACCGGAGAGTCGAAGGGGAAGGCGACCACGAGGCAGCGATGGCTGTGCTGGAGCAGAAATGGGTCGACGTCACCATCCCGTTGCAGTTCTTCGTCAATGTAAGTCCACTCGCTATCTACAGCGTGCTTGAGGCTTCGTCTCGGGATGCTCGTAACTGATCCTGCGCGAAATTGTTGCTATCTTCCAGGAGTCGACGCTTTCGCTCCATGGTTCTTCGAAGGCAGGGCTTTTGGGTTTCTACAATCCGTGTATAAGCCAAGAGCAGTCCGTCCAGGACACCCAGGAACTACCAGCTGCAGCCGACAAACCAAAGCTGTGCGTGAACACACACACATAAAACCATGTATATATGCATGCGGAGATGTGCATCCTACTCATTGATGTGTCTATGTAATGTGTTGTTATGCTAGATACGTTCGCTATGCCTACGACGGCAAAGTTTTTGAAGCCACTTTTGAAGACGAACAAGTTGTGGACCTCCCGTCTCGCTACGCCCAAGTCATGGGATCTCTCGGAAGCGTGTTTTAAGTTGCCGCGCTAGAAGAGGAAACTCCGATTCGAAGCAGTCAACAAGAGGCATCTGAGGTACCGCGTATTCACACCTTCACACTCTGTAGAAACCGATCTAGCAGCACGTAGAGCTGCTGCTGCTCCTTGTGCTGCTGCTGCGGTTGAGTCACCGACTCGGCCGTTTGCTGGTGTGACGGTGGTGTCTTTTGTTGCTTCACATAGATTACGATAGCGAGGGCATCTAGAAACTCTGAATATACCAGTTGTGTGTCGATAAAGAAAGGGTCCAGCGCAGCTGTGCTTTGCTTGTTGCTCTGAGGATCGGCGTCGCTCCCGTCTTCGTCGTCACTTCCGTTTTTTTGGGGCGATGCTGGTGCTGAATATACCTGGTCGAGGGCTGTGAGTGCATCTCGAAGCTTGAAATCAGGGGAGCCGAAGATGTCGAATCGTCCCGACGTGTCCACATGACGAAGCATCGAGAGCAGTGCGCGCACGGATACTGCGAGCGTTTTGTCGTCATGTCCGGGAGCCTGCTCGATGTCTCGCTCGTCCTCCCCAGCAGCAGCACTTTGGTTGATCTTCGTCCGACAGCTCGATCCCCCACACTCGGCAAACAGTTGGTGCAGCAGCACGCGATGCTTCTTGAAGATGATCTGCGTCTCCTTGGCGTGCAGCTGGGCACGCAAGATCCCCAACCAGCGCTCCGATTGGTGCTGCGCAGCGAGTCGATCGCGCACCATTCGCTCGTACATGTCGGCGAATGCGTCCGCGAGGGAGAAACCGCTTTCCAGCGCGTCTCCATGCTGCGATTTCTGCCAAAACGCGATGCGAATCAGCATCTCCACGAACTCGCGATACAGGAGAAGCTGGTCGTGCGGTACGATGTTCGCGCAGCTGGAGTCATCGTTCGGGAGCGTGTTCTTCACTCGGAGCGCTTCGACAAACGTGCTGCTTTTGGTCGACGAAGAAGGGGAACTCGCTAGCGCACTCTGGCGCTGTGCGGTGCGGATTTCGTGGATCAGCTGCTCCAAGTGGCCGCTGCTGATGCGAATGCCGCAGTCCGAAAGCAACTTCCGACACTCGAAAATCTCCATCAGCAAGCCGCTCTCTTGCACAGCAGCATCGTGGTCACTTGAAGGTGATGGTGCCGCAATGGCATCTTTCATGTATTGGCGATAGAGAGCCCGCAGCTCCGTATTGAGTCGCAATGCAGCATGCTCCACTGCTTTTTTCGCTTTCTCACGCTTTTCCTTCTCCGGCGGCAGGAGCTCGTCGATGTAAAGCAGGATGCGCGCCGAAGAAGACGCTGATGCGGTGGCACTCGTGCTCGCGTGAGTGCTTGTGACGCCCGCGGACTCGATGGAATGCGCGGCCGAGGGCTCCAGACAGCGGTCCTGGTGGAAAGCGCCGTCGAACACGCGTCCATCTTCGTAGAAGAACACGCCGTGGCCCTCTTTCACATTCTCCTCCCATTCGCCTTCGTAGCGCGCGCCATTGGCGTAGTGGAAGACGCCGATGCCGTGTCGGAGTCCGTGGACAAACTCGCCCTCGTAGTAGTTCTTCTCCTTTTGCTTGGTGTGGAGCCACACGTGGCGTCCGAAGCCATGCTGGCAGTCGTCGACCCAGAAACCTTCGTAGACTTCATGCAGCACATCCTCCTCCGCATCCATGTGGCGGCGTCGATCACCTGAAGAGAATGGTGGTCCCATCCACTTCATGACTCCGTAGCCGCGCTTCACGTCGCTCTCCCACTCACCCGAATACAGATTCCCAGTCGCGTACCGCATCTGACCTTCCCCCTCGCGCTTGCCGCGCACAAAGTGTCCTTCGTAGCGCACATTCCTGGCGTCGTCGTACACTAACACGCCATCTCCGTGCGGGAGTCCATCGTGCCACGCGCCTTCGTACCGCGCATTGCTCTGCACCGAGACATTCGTGGTCTCGTGGGACCCACCGCTTTCCATTTCTTGCTCTGCTTGTTCGTCCTGGCAGTGGAATGTGAAACGCAGCAGCGGGTCCAGTGGTGGAGGCATCGTCTCCATCGATTCCGTATTCGCGAGGCTAGCGTGGAGCGCACCGCTGTCCCCACTCCCTTCGTGCTCGTCCACAAGACGAGAAACCCCGAGATTCCCCGTTTGAAACACGCCGTGACCCTGGCGTCTCCCCGCGACGATGTCGCCGCAGTACGAGCTGCCGTTCGGCCACACGTATCGCCCCTTGCCGTTCATCTCGTTCTCGACGAACTCGCCTTCAAACACGACGCCGTTGCTCCACTCGATGCGACCGCGACCGTGCATGCGACCGAGAACGAAGTCGCCCGTGTAGACAAACCCCGTGCGGAACACGAGGCGACCGTGGCCGTGGTACACCGGCACATCGCAGTGCGGGGGCTGCAGTGTCTCGCCTTCGTACCCGAGCACGACGTTCGCCAATACACGCGGGTCCAGAGGCGGTTTCTTCGCGAGCGGCAATGCCGACGATGGCTCCATCTTGCGATTGTCTTCTTCTTTTTCGGATGTGAATGGTCACACAAACTGAAGCCATTTGGAAACGTCACACACACATGCAGAATGTTGATCGAAAGAGGTATCTTTGCTTGATTCGAGCTTCGAGATGCACATTTCAAGTCATGAGTGTGCCTGCGTGTATACAGGTGATATCGCACTCTATGGATGTATATTCTCGAATCATGATATGTGGAAACGTATTCTCGAAGAGGACTGGTTTGCTCATGCGATATCGGTATTCGATACCGGTATTCGCTTGAGGTTTGTTTCGTGGGAAAAGCTCTTTGTTTCGCAGGTGAGGAAGAAATTGGCGAGAATGGGGACATCGACCGAGGAAGAGCGTCACGCGTCTGCTGGCGGCACGGCCGCTACTGCAGCATCTACTGACGCAGCGGCGTCTTCGCACGCGGGGGAGTTCCTGGCGACGCAGCGTCGCGACAGCGCCGAGTCCATCCTGCGGCGTCGCAGCAAGAGCAATCCAACGACGACGACGACACAAGCATCGACATCGCCAACAGCGACTCGAACGACGAAGCTCACGATGCTACCGAACCGGTTTCTCTCTAGTGAGGAGGCGAGTGATGGCGGTACAGATAGCGCTACTGCACGGTCGCTCCTGCCGCTGTCCATTGATACGAGTGGCACTGCAAGGTCTACTGCTGGTGGTGGTGGTCCATCTTCATCCGCGTCTCCGTCTCCTCATGATGCCTTAACCGGTTCTCGCGCTATGAGCAACAGCACGAACGGCAGTCCGGTGCGCACGACGACGCCGTCGCCTCTTTCGATGCAGCGCATGCAGCAGCTGCACAACCTGCGCATCCAGACCGATTTCGCTACTCCCGCCAACACCAATACCAATAGCAGCGCCAAACGCACTCCAAGCGCGTCGCCGCTGCTCTCAAGTCGGCCGAGCAGTTGCAAGAAGAGCGCCGCCGCGGATCCGAGCGACGACAAGCCGGCGATGCTGCTGCCGCGAGAAACGCATAAATCCCTCGTGGGGAATGCTGCAGGGGGCAAGCTGCAACCGCATGCGTTCCGGTTGTCCGACTTCTTTTACAAGGAGATCTTCGGCGTCCACGACATCAAGCAAACCGACGGCATGCACCAAGAGCGCGTGCAGAACTTCCTGGTCGTGCCGTACAACATCGAGCAGCTGTTTGTGTTCGGCGTGTTCCTCGCGCTCGACAGTTTCCTGTATGTGTTCACGTACCTGCCGCTGCGCATCCTGTTTGCGTGTGGCTGTGCCGTGACGTCGTCGTTCCACACGCGCGTGTTCCGCCGCACGCATTTCTACGATCTGATGGTCGCGGTGATCATCTTCGTGGGCACGTTGGTGCTCTGGCGAGTCGACATGTCCCGCGTCTACCACGCGATCCGCGGTCAAGCCATGATCAAGCTCTACGTGCTCTTCACGATGATCGAGGTGCGTGGGTATCGCGTAGACCAGCCTGTCTGTCTGTCTGTCGATATCGGGGAGAGTATTCATGCATGTCTGCACATGTGTGTGTGTGTGTCTTAGATTTTCGATCGGCTTTTTTCGTCACTGGGACAAGATATCCTGGACTCGCTCTACTACACCGCAAAGTACCAGCCGCGTCGCGTGACCCGCATGTTTCTAGACTTTGTCGTCGCGATCATCTACGTCGATATCCTCTTTTTGTTTGCTTTCCTATCCGCTTTCATCGTCCTTCTCTTGAGAGAGGAATTGCATTCTTGTTGTCGGATCCCATCCATCGTGCTGTCATCCTTAACGCCGGTGCACTGCTCCATTCGTTGCTGCTGTTTGCCCAGGTCGTGACGATCAACGTAGCGATCAATTCCAGCAATACGTCGCTGCTGACGCTCCTGATCTCCAACAACTTTGCCGAGCTCAAGGTAAGCGAAACGATCTGCATGTGGACTCGTTCTCGATGGTTGTGCTGACGCGTGTGTGTCCCTCCTCTCCTTCGTCTTGTAGAGTTGCGTGTTTAAGAAATTCGAAGAGCAAAACCTGTTTCAAATCGCGTGCAGTGACATCGTCGAACGGTTCAAGCTGCTGCTGATCATCGGTCTCATTCTACTGCAGTCAAATGCGAAGGACGTCGCATACGGAACGGTAAGAAGGAGACACCTGCCTGGTCTGTCTGCTGTCAGTCTACCGACAACAATGTGTGCGACTGTGTGTAGACAATGGTGATGGCTGCCGAGATGATCATCGACTGGCTCAAGCACGCGTTCATCACCAAGTTCAACCAGATCCCGCCGTCGGTGTACTCCAAGTTCATCACGATCCTGTGCCGCGACCTCACGGGGTGGAAGAACGAAGACACGATCCTGGACCACACGCACCACGTCTCGCGACGCCTCGGTCTCGTGTCGCTGCCGCTCGCGTGTGTCGTGCTGCGCATGGTCATGAAAGCGCTCGCCGATGCGCCGTTCGACCTTGGGTCCGTGAGCGGGGTCCTCATGACCGTCGCGTTTTTCATGTGCCTCGCGGCGTTCAAGGCGCTGCTGAGTCTCGTGCTCATGATCTACGCGTGCAAGTCTGGGCGGCTCGACGACACGCGTCCGAAAAGTCCACGCGCAGTGCGCCACCTCGAGTCCATTCAGCGCTACCGCTTCTGACCCAAACGGACAGACACCAGATAGAGACGACATTAAAGAAAAGGGGGAGCTATTCGATGCCATCACCACCACACTGACCACAAAATGTTTTATATTAGGTGCGTTCCGTCGTTTTTTCCAAACTGATCAACCTTTTTTCTTATTTTCTTCCTCGTTGCAAACGAACGCTGCTGCTTCGTGTCTCCTTCTGGCTCCACGCACTGCTCTGCTCTTCGCACACTCGTCTCTCTCACTCTCTGGTTTTCCTCCTTCGTCGGTGCTTGAGGGGACTTACTGATACAGCTTACTTGTACATGGCCTGTCCGCTCCGCTCACTCACTCACTCACTCCACTTTTTTCTTCTTTCCTTCTTTGATACAACAGCCATCCTGCGATTTTTTTCTCCTTTTCTTCCTATCTACAAACGAGCAAAACTTTTCTTCTTCTTCTTCTCCGCACATCTTCATTTCTTTCACTTTCATTCTCACCCTTCACATTTGACTTATACCGCGTCACGTCCGCTTTCGTCCTCGCTCGTCGACCATGCTGCGCGCACGCACGCACTTACGCGCGACTGGTGCCAGCCGCGTTCATGCCGAGTCCACTGCTGCCGACAACATCATTCAGCAATGGACCGCCATGCTGAGCACCGCCGTGGTGTGCGTACCCCATGTGCTGCGAGTGAACGGGAGCTCCGTGCGACGACGGATGCGCATGAGGGTGGACAAGTGGGTACCCGCTGCTTGTGTGCATGTGCTGCTGCTGCTGGTGTCCATACCCCATCGCGGACGGAGGCAAGTGGCTCAGCTGCAAGTGGTTGCCGTTGTTGTCATACATCCCGTCGCTCGTTGGCGACAACCCGATATCGAGACTGATGTCCATGGTCGGGAAACGCTTGAGAATGCGCGCTGTGATGCGTCGACCACCCGACGTGTTCTTCATCATCGCCAGATGCGGACGGATCGACTTGACCAGCTGCAGGCACTGCTCTTCCGAACACACACACAGCGCGCGCTGGACGACATAGTTCGCAAATTGGTCCTGGAGCATCTTGTTCATCTTTGGGCAGTTGATCAGCTCCTTGATGTAGTTTTGACGCACGCGCTCGGGCGCCTTCTCCAAACACTTCTCAATCACATTCGAGCTAAACTTCTGGATCGAGAGCTCGAAGATGTTGCCGAGCGGCTTCACAATCACGCCATAGGCTTCTTCCGCCGTGCACGAATCCAACACGTACTGGACAACGTAGTTCCCGTATGGATCTTGCATCAGCTTCATCGCCTGCTTCTCTACTTGCGCAATCACTTCCGCTTTTTGCTGCTTGTTCGCCGCGTCCAAGCAGCGCTGCAGCACACAGCAACCGTGGCGGTGGGTGCCCACGGTCGTGCACTCCTTGCAGACAGCGTCAAACACAAACTGGTTGTACTCGGGCTTCATAAACTGGAGCGCGCGCTGAATGACATGGTTGCCATTCGAATCAATACACAAACGGACCGCATCGTCTTTCAAAGCCTCCACGATAATGTCTGGAAGGTTCACGGTTCGCCGCACGCCGTCCAGTCGTTGCTCGCCGCCATCGTCGTCGAGTTCATCGTAGCTGTCATCTTCAACCACTTCGGACGAGGTGGCACACACCTCCACGACCTTTTGCACCGACCGCGTACCATGCAGGTTCAGCGCCGCCGCCACAAGGTTCGAGCTCACGCGACGGATGATCGCCAACCGCTTCTTCTCGCTCACGCGCTCCAACAGTTTCTGGAACAAGTAGTTGCCAAACGGATCGACCATCATCTCCGCCAAATGGTCCAGCGACTCCTGGTAAATCACTTCACATAAATCCTTGCGGTCTTCGTAATCGAGCTGCTCCTGGAGCAGGCGACACCCGTTTTGGTCCTTCGACATCGCGAACACGCGACCTTGGATATCTTCCACGCTCAGCGCCGCGCTCAGACCAGACGAATCTCCCGAAGACAGCAGACCAGGCGCACTGATCCCGCCAAGTGCACCACTCGGCGCACCACTACCTCCCAGCGATCCGACCACACTCAAGTTGCCGCTGCTGCTCAAGTTGCCCAACTCGGCTTGTCGATATCCATTTCGAGACTGCTGACGTCCAAATGGGTGCAACGGATCCTCTGCGCCTTGCATCCCCTGGTGGTGGTGCGGGTGTCCATGCGACGACTGCGGAGACATTTGCATCTGCTGGTGGTACAACCCAGCATTGACATTGTTGCTGGAACTCAGACCATTGCTGTGCTGCTGCGGCACCTGCTGAAGGTGGTGGTGGTTCTGCACCGCTTGGTGGGCGAATTTGCACTTTCCCCCCATTCGGCAATGACCTTGGAGGAAAAACTTGCACTGCTTCGTCATCCCCATCGAACCGCCGAGTCCCATACCAAGCTGCATGTTCTTGCGAGGAGAGTGCGGAGGCGACGTTTCAGGCAATGGCGGCGTCATGCGCGAGTACATGTGGCTGCTGCCCATGCTTTGGCGACTACTGCCACGACCACCAGGGTTTCCACGCAGACCAAGAGGGGCTCCAGACTGGTAGTGCATCTGCTGCTGCATCTGGTTGTTCATGTACATCCCGTTGTTCGTGCTGCTGTACGCTGGTCCCGACGAAGGCACCGGGACATTCGGGTTCCAGTGTCCACTGGACGCCATCTGGTTGCGTCCACTGTTCGTGTACCCGCCATACGAGCTCTGGCTGCTGCGATACATCCCATGCTCTTGACGCTGGCTGTGGTATTGCTGCTCTCGACTCACGTTGCTGTACGGCGCTTGCTGGCCACCACCACCAGCATAATAGTCCTGGCCAGGATGCTCCTGGTAATACGATGACGGCTCGCGCTGTCCACCATCTTGACTTCCGTGCCACGAGTCCTCCGAGCCCATGCGAGGGCTCAGCTGGTAGTTACTGTAGCTGCTCGTGCTGCTGGAGCGAGACACAATCGGCGGCTGCAGCTCCGCTGCTCCGTATCGCTCCTGGTGTTGCGGATGACGAAGCGGGTTGCCGCGACCGAACTTCTTTGGAGACTCGGCCACTGGGTTCAGCGTGAAGTGACCGGAAGCAAACGCATTATTGGACGCTCCGGCACCTCGCTCGTTCGCCTGGAGACTCATCGTATGGTCATCCAAGGTGAGTTTCAAGAAATCGCCGCCAAGAGACTGACTTGGCGATTGCGAAAGGAACATCTCGATGCTGTTCTTGCGATGGTTCGGCATCCCACTTTGCCGATGGCTCGACTTCGTTTCCACAACGTTGCTACTGTAACGGCGTTGCGCTTGGAACCCTCCTTGCGGCACGGGGTGGTTTGCTGTCGATTGCTGGTCGTGCGTCGCCTGGTTCGTTGGCGAGATCGCATGAGGAGGCAAAATGTCATTATTCTCCGTGGGCGACGACAGCTCTTCCGGGTACTCGCCGGCAGCAAGTTCATCGTCATATTTCCTGCAGCAAATGTAAGAAGCACGGAACAGGCATGCACACATGAGCATTGCTACCGTCAAAAGAACCAGCAGAGCAGCAGCATTTACGGGAACGTACATGTTCGAAAAGAAGTTGCTCGAGCCACCGAAGCGGAAGAAGTTTGACGACTCAAAGTTCAAATTTGGCGGTGCCGATCCTGGACGGTGGAGCTGCTCGTCTTCTTCGTACACGGTCGAGCTCATGGACGACACAGAATCCACGGTGTGCAACAGCGGCGGGTCCTCACTGCTGTGTGGCGCCGACGCCGACTTGTTCGCACTCGACGAGCCACTGGACGACGACGACGACGACGACGACGACGCTGATGGTGGCGCACTGCCACTCGCGAGCTTTTCGGCGACAGTCATGTGGCGGTGCGAAGCCAACTCCATGATTCCTGCGACCGTATTCAACGTTTCTTCCCCGATCTTGATTTTCTTGTACTTTCCAACTCGTCCTTTCACTCACACAAAAGGGTGGTGGCTGTTCTTCTTGCACAGGTCGTCAAACTAGACGCAGCATACACACATGTGATTAGTACGCATGTCCCGAAAGCAGAGTCTGCAGAGGTAGAGCAGCGAGGGGAGGAGCACCCGTATAATACACGGTCACTGCGCTTTCCTCACGCAATGGGAGAGAGAGAGGGGATCCGTCGATTGGATGCCTTGGGTCGACTCGGAGGTACGAACCAAATTGGGCTCTGAACCTCACGGAGGAGAAAGAAGCATCATCCAACCGACGAATCGGAGACATCACTCCACCATCGGCGAGCAGCTACAGTCCGTAGCTCCACGATTCCGACTCTCCCTCCCTCCTATCAAGTCCTATATCTCATCTGTCCATGTATGTATATAAAGGCATACCTTGCGTTCTCCGAAGATGGCAATCTACACACGTGATGGATGGATGGATGGACGAGTGATGCTTGGCGTCTTTCCTGGAAATAGCCGACTGACTGTGATTCCGGGTCCGAACGATTTCAAAAGAGCCACACACGTCGGCTATACAATCCTCACACTTTCTCACTCCACTCGCTTGTCTGCCTGAAGGAATGCTGCAAAAACGGATGGATGGGTTCGCTTCTGGTTTGTTTGTTTGTTTGTTTGTTCGTCGAGCGTCCACCGAGCAAAGCGATCGAGTTATCCAGTATCAGCCGCGTGTAGGACAGTCTGCTGTGGTGAGTCTCTATGTAGCTACGTATATATGGAGACTCGGAGCGACACCAATTGAGAGAGAGAGAGAGGTTTCCTTTCCTTTCCTTCCTTCCTTCCCCCTTCCTTCTGCACGCAATAGGTACCAAATACAACAGAGCGCGCGCGCACACTTTTCAAGCGAGTGGCCGGCGCGGGAGTAGTGGCGAGCAAGCAAGCAAGCGAGCGACAGAGGAGCGAAGGAGGAGGGAGGAATAGGAAGAGGTGGGTGGGGGGAGAAGGGGAGGGGGAGCGGACGGTGGACGGGAGCGGAGCCATCCACCATGGAATAGAAAAAGGGGGGATCGAAGGATGTGGGTGGAGGAGGATATGGTCGCCCAATTTGTGTGTGTAACGCGATAACAGCATAACCTGCCTACACACACACAAGTATACGCACGTCCGCATACGCGAGAAAAGCGACCTTCATTCCGATGGGGTTCTGTCTGTCGAGAATAGAAACTTGAACCTGATTCGAGTTCCTGTGTGAGTTTGTGTGTGTTGCGGAAAAATGCAAGCGACATCGACTGGAAACGAGCGAGCGATCAGAAGGAGAAGAAGCACACGCATTTGTGTGGCAAACCTTTCCGCTCATGCATCAGCTGACATTGCGACCGAGAGAGATGTGGCACCAGAATGTGGTGGAGATATTCTCTGCGGTACTGAAGAGGCCTCGAATAGTAGCCTAAGAACCTTCCATTCTTGACACGCCGTTGTCACAGATGCAACTCCCCCAAATGCATGTTCGCAAACTGAGCGATCAGCACGACGCTTCCCAAGAAGAATGAAAGAATGAATGAAAGAAAGTGACAGCGAGATTATGGTGTGCATGCCGACGCGCAAACTGGATCTGCTCGGAGAGAGGACGAACGCAAGATGCATGAACGGCTCGGACAGGTTCATTCGGTGCGCAGTCACTTTTGTTTGACTTTTTTGGAATGAATCAGTCGGTCAGAATGCACTTTCCATCCGGATGACATTCGTATACTCAATATCTGCACTACCGTACGCACTCCCATAGGTACCATTCGACATTCAGAATGATAATGCAAGATGGTGACGATGAAGCGGTGTGTGGTGTCGTTCGTAGAGCGCATGGCGTCGCTGGTCGGTCCGGGGTTCGTGTGCATGGGGTACTCCCTGATCGTGTCCATCAGCTACGTGCACTTCAGCGTCTTTCTGCCGCTCCTCAATGCTCCGAGCGATGGCGATGACACCAGGAGCGAGTCCGCATCGCTCCTGCGGTCCAGCGTCCACCACTGCGCCAGCGTGTTCCTCATGGTGGAACTGCTGCTGCAGTACTCGCTCGCCGTGTGGTCCAATCCAGGATACGTCGTGCCTGCTGACCATAAAGGCGACGACGGTGGCGATATGATGACCGAGTTCTGCAAGAAATGTGCGCGAGTGAAGCCCAGGAGAGCGCACCATTGCCGCATTTGCCGCACATGCGTCCTCGAAATGGACCACCACTGTCCGTGGATCAACAACTGCGTCGGCTACTACAACTACAGTGCGTGCTCTTCCTGCTTCCCTCTAGCCGCAACACGCGTCGCCTAATCTACCCAATGCTGCGTCTTCTGTAGGATTCTTCTGGCTGCTGCTCATGTACCTTTGGATCAGCTGCTTCTACGTCGCGACGATCTCGTTTGCGCCGTTTCTGAAAGTGTTCCACGCTCAGAGAAACAAGCATCGCGAAGTGTCGTCGCCATTGGGAACATCAGCGGATCCAGATCGCGTCCAGAACGTGTTGATTTTGTTCTCGTTCCTCACGACGAGCGCGTTGGGAGTGGTGCTCTTTGGCTACTGGTTGTGGCATGTGTACCTCGTGCTCACGCAGCAGACGACAATCGAGGTCGCGCTTCGATCGCGCTCCTCTCGCCGAGGCGGGTTCGGCGCACTGTCACTGGATGGACGCAATTCGGCGCTTCGCCACCGCGAGTTGCTGCTCCGAAATGTGCAGCGCATGCTCTGGAGGGATGACGCGTTTTGGTTCGTCGCGCTCGCTCTCCCGCTGCCATTTGGCGTTGTTGCAGACACTGGAGAGAGCGATGGTGCCGCTTCGGATGCCATGGGGTTCGCATAACGATGTGTCTGCAAGCAAACAAAAGAAGCAGTCGTCACGAAAGTGGCTGTTTTGTTCGATGCTCATGGTGGGTGTCCCCTCTCGCAAAACCGAATCACGCGTGCAGTGCCTTGAAGTCGTTTGGTTGATCGAATGGATCGAGCGAGTGTGTGTGTGTAGGTCGTTTTCCTTTCGTTGAAGGTGATGATGACCAGGAGGGATCTTCCAATGAGCAGAGAGATAGAGACAATTCAGCACACACAAAAAGATAACGCTTCGGAGCCGCAGAATATTCGTGTGGACGAACCAAAGCGAACCCAGGCGAAGAACAATGTACCTACAAGTGCAGAAGTGAAGAAGATATCTATTGTGCATAGCAACAAGTCTGCACTGCTTGCTGCGATGTTGACCAGACTCGACCTGCTTTCTTCAGCCATCACGACAGCAAGCGTGTACGGGAGATCTTGTGGATGAACGACGAGCGTCTTCGCCTTTTGCTCCAGACTCGCTGCGATGGAGAGATGATAGTGTGTGCGGTCGCTTCGAGAGTGTTCTCTTTGGATCGCGCACTGCCCATCCCTTCTTTCCCAGCGCAATGCTACTGTCGCTTGGATGCGCGCGAGTTGAACTTGCACCTCGGTGGGAAGAGAGCGAGAAACAGAAAACGAGCTTCGAATAGGACGGAAAGGATACGCTTCCGCTAACCTCCGGATGCAACCTTTCACAACACGGAAGCCGCGCGATGGTTCCACAGTGGATGGACACCATCCGCACTCCGATTGTCCGAGCTGCTACGATTGTGCAGCTTCCTGCATCCCTCTTCGCGACCAGATTGACTGGAAACAAAGCAGCTTGGTGCACTTGCGGAAACATCGCGAGAGTTGGACATGTGTATCCACATGGAGATGCATGAAACACCCGCATGCACCCAGTCCGATGCATGCACAGGCAGTTCTCATGGTGTGTATCTTGTCGGATCCACAGAATCATCAGCTGGAAATTTCTCGATGTGGGATGCGCGGTTTGCGATGTTGGGTTCAAAAAGTGAGTCCCGAAAAGAGTGACTCTTGGCTCCGCGTTCTGCTGGAGAGTCACTCGCTCGAGGGAGCGGATAGGACACTCGCATCGAGTCCCACTTCTGCGATCTTTTTGGATGTGGGAAAAACGTTTCGATTCTGTGGTCAAATTTTTCGAAACGCACACACACACACACACACACTGCTGCTGCTGCTGTGGTTGGTGTTTTGAAGCAGTGCATGTGTACTGGCGTAAAGTATTGAGATCCCAGAACACACCCACACACACAGATGCTTCCGAGTGCCGAAGAACCGAGAGAAAGAGACACAAAAAAAATCAAGACTGGTGGACGAACACCAGGTCGATAAGAACACGATCCTCATCGCCACCCAACGCAATGCACATCAAGATGCCCAAGATAAGCAAGCGAACGACTGTGTGTGTCAGCTGGTTGGGATAGGTACACAGACATCCAGGCGGCACCCACCGAAGAAGAGTCAGAGTGCAACGATGATACTCTATAGAGAGCGAGTGCGACATGAACCTCCCTCCTCTCTCCCAGACTCCAACACAAGCGTCCCCAAAACGAGACATTCGGAGCTACCGAAAGCAAAAGTCAGTCTTGTGCGTTGGGACGCTTTTGTGTGTGTGTTCTTGCTCTCTCTCTCTCTCTCTCTCTCTTGCGTCCATCTTTCGAACGCAGCGAGCGGTTCGTGGCAATCCGATCGCGCGAAATGGCGCGTTGAAAAGCCATTTGGCCAGTTGGGTGAGAAAAAGGAAGAAAGAAAAAAGGAAGAAGAGAAGGGAGGGAGGGAGGAGCCACGACGCAACTCATTCAGAAGAAACACAGTCAGTCGATTGTGTGGCTAAAGGATACGCTCTCATTTGTGTATCTAACGATCCATCCATCTGTCGAGTTGCTGCTTGCGTTCATACAGTATCGCCATTTCGCTGAAGGTCGAACGAGAACACCACCACACAAGAACGAAAAAAAGAAAAGAAGAAGAGCAGGAGCGCTAGTGACCTGCTACATACTGCTTCTTTTTGTCCGTATTCGACAGCGTTGAGGTGCAGAAACACAAAATCGTTCTTCCAAGCAGCCAGTCCCGAGCGGAAAGCACCTTCCGCCGATCAGGTTCCCCGCATTCGTGGGATTGCTCGCAAGCCAACACGTGTCTGCTTTCTTCGATCCGAGTTGCAGCGCAATGGCCGAACCGACGTCCGCAGCGGAGCCTCCGGTTGGCACCGTCCCAAAGAAATCCACCGAGCGACGATTGCGCAAGATGAGTCAGGATTACCCGCCAACGACGTTTTCCTTCCACGTGCAAGCGCGAGTGCTCTGCGTCGGCATGGCCGTCGTGTACCGAGTCGCGATTACGATGACGACCATAACGACCTGCGTGATCGCGTCGCACAGCTCAGCAGCACCTGCAGCATCATCAGCATCAGCAGCATCAGTACCGAATGGCACGGGGTCGTCGTGTCAGTCCTGGGTCATTGCCATGAGCCAGTCGAAATTCCGCACATTTTACTCGCAAGTCCGCGCGATTTTGCACCAACCGTCGGTGAATGAGTACCGCGAGCGAGACGACAGCGAGTGGAAACCGTTCGAGCGGTTCCTCCACATGCTCACGGATGTGCTCGGTCAATACGAGCACCTGCAGTCGTGTGCGTTTGCGATCAATGCCGATGCCGATGCGATGCACGAGGGCAAAGTGGCGTTAGAAGGGTTCCTCACCGATTGCTGGAGCGCGTTGGAGATCATTATCCCGTCGCTCGCTGTGGAGTCGCACTTCCCCGCCTCGTTGGGACGAGAGATCCTGTGCATCTACGTGCTGATGCGCGATTTCCTCGCCTTCCCGGAGTGTATATTAGAAGCGAATTGCATTTACGCGAATGCGATCTTGAGCTTAGAAGACGTGGAAGAGTTGCTGCCGACGCACTCGGAGCACGCGTGCAGCATTTGCCTCGAGCGCTTGACCTTCACCGCTACGCGCGACCTGGACCCGATGTCGGCCGAGAAGCACCATGCCAGCGAGCGAGAGGCAGCGACCGAGAGCAGGTTCTCGGTCAAGTTGCCGTGCGTGCACCTGTTCCACGAAAACTGCATCATGGCGTGGCTGCGTTACAACCCAACGTGTCCCGAGTGCCGAGCCGTCGTCGGTGTGAAGTGATGGAACGGCGCGTCGCAATTTCGCGCAAGTGCTGCAATTTCATCGACAAAGCGAGCACACGACCTTACAGCGCATGCGAAGTGGCATGCAAGCAATCCATATAGAAACGCGTCGCTCTCACGAGGACGTATAAATTAACAGTCGTCCATACAAACATATACACACACACGTAGTCCTTCCCATTCGCATTGTCCGTCGAATCCACATTGCATGTTCATTCTCCCCAAGATGATCCTCAGAAAGGAAACACCCAAACACCCATAGCGGTTACGACGTACCCACATCGTTTTCTATGGATAGAATCTCAGCAGGTTCTACTTTTGGCACCATCTCGGAATCGGAGCGTTTCGCCGGGTCGGGTCTGGTCTCCATTTGGTGGAACCCTTCCACGGGTCTCCATTGACCCGACCAGAAAATGGTGGGCAAAACCCATCGACTCCCTCTCTTCAAGCTTAGAAATGATCTACTCCGTCACACTGTATTTTCGAGTCGTGCGATTGGACTAAAAGGAATGTAAAATCCATGATTGGCTTACAGTGTCCTCAAACTTGAGAATGTAAGGAGCATTCCTTAAGTTCGCATCAAATTCTGTGTTTTGCATTCGGAAATTAGCGCGATCGTATTTGATTGGGTGACTATTATGGCTGTTTCACAGTCTATATGTGCCAAATATTCCTGATCTTTCAAGTGTTTGTCGGAAAGAAGCGAGAGTATACTCTTTCGTGGTTTGTGCAACCGGACATACTGGTCGCCGTACTTAGTTCACTCTCGGAAATAAACGAGCACTGACAACGAAGGTGATGATGATGGAACATCCGCACGCAAAAGCGATCAATCCATGGATTGAAAGTTATGCTCTGCAGCGCTCACAACTCTCTCAGACCACTGCTTTCGCTCTGGTGTACTGTAGCGTTTTGCTGGGGGAGAGAAAACGAACACGTGTTTGCTTTCGCTTTGTTCGTTTACAATGTCAACCACGTTGTATCTATGGATACAAAGTCGTCATGGACACCCCAGCTCCCAGTCAAAGCAAACTGAAGTTTGTCGACGGTTTTCGTGCACCCCATCGATGCCCTCAACATCGCATTCCCTTTGCTCGTCGTTGCATTTACGAATCACCAAGTCGTCTTCTACAGCAGATAGGGGAAAAGGTGGAAAGGTCAGCGGAAGCATGCGAGAGAGATATCCACGGCAAGTGCGCACGCTTCAAAGCGAGGAAAATGCTCCACCACTTATTACGAACGCATCTTCAATGTGCATAGCATAACCTCGGTATCCAAATCGTGGATGGATTCACATCTGGATAAATGGGTTCTGGATGCGCGGGTTCAGGTCCAGACATCACGGCGGGTTTCCTAGTCACACACACACACACATCCGAGTCAGTTCAGTAGAAAGAAACAAGAAAGCATTACAAAGCCGCTCGACTCCGTACATCCACATGACGAGACGCGCATTTCCCTCCCTGCGTTTCCGCGTTTGTGTGTGTGTATTCCATCCAGTCTGCGCAGTCTTGCTGTATGTGTAGCTCCGCACACCCACAGTCGTCAGCGACCCCCCTCCCTCTCAATCCGGTTTCAAAAATTTCGATCGATTTGCGTACATACCAGAATAGCAGCGACTCCTCCTCCTCCTCTTTTCCTCCCCACCACTTCCACTCTTCCTTCAGCTCCAAGGTTCTGCGTGTGTGTGTGTGTGTTTTCTTCCGCCCTCGAAACTCGACATACAAACGCCAAGTCAAGTGCCGTCCCGCCGTAAAGCTCCAGCCAGCTGGCGTGCTCCACTTCTCGCATCGTCGCAGATCGTAAAACGACGGCAAGCACCATATCCAAAGCAGCGAACCTAAACGCACGTGAAAGGCGAAGCGCTGCGCTGCACATACCCGCGCGCTATCTTTATCGTTCATCCATCCATCCAGGCATCTTGGTAGACGACGTCCTGTCTGTCTGCGTGTCTGTCTGTCTCTGCGGCGTCGTGGGAGGGCTTCGTTCATTCGCTCCTTCACTTTACACACCATGTCCAGCAGCAGCAGCAGCAGCAACGCGTTGACGTTCCCGCTGTACCAGGGGTTCTTCCCACAGCTCGCGCTGGGCGTCGACGAGCTCATGGCGTACCGCCGCCTGGGCAAAGAGCGCGTGAGTCAGCTCGTGCGCATCATCGAAGACGCCGATTGTATCTACAACTGGGTCGACGTGAAGACGAAGTCTAGTGGCGGCTCCAGCAGCTCCAGTGGCGCGCGCGGCGGCGTGCCCTGCCAGAAAGCGCAGTGCGTCGACATTCGGCCGTCAAGTAAAGTCCCGCAGGCGTCGACGTTCGTGAAGTCGAGCGTCCACATCGTCGATGTGCAAGCAGAAGAGCTGCTCGCGGCGCTCGCGCGACCGAAGACCAAGGAGTTCCGCAAGACCATGGCGTACATGCATGGCGAGAGCTTCGTGGACGCACAGACGCTGCTGACCTTCCCGACGTCGGCGACGTCCACCAAGCCTGCGTATTCGTACCGAGCGATCAAATGGTACGCGCTCAAGGAGAAACGGCGCGGCGACGCGTCCAAGAAGAGAATGGTCGATTTCTGCTTCTTGGAGTACGCCGGACGCAAGAAAGCGCGACCCGATTCGAGTGTGCTGGGCTTTATTGTTCAGGAGTCCCTGCCGACAGAGCGACAAGTGCCGCACCTCGATGCATATGGCATCATGCGCGGTCACCTGACGCGAACAGGCATCATCATCTCGAGAACGCACCAGTCGAACATCCTGAAAGTGACGTCGATCTGCCAAGTCGATGGCGCATTGAGCGCCACTGTGCGCAGTGCGATGGAAGACGTGGTGCTGGAGAACGTGGCAGCGATCCACCGCGTGAAAGGACTGCTCGAGCGCCAGCGAATGGGGAAGCTGCAGTACCTGGAAGAATGGGAGTGGGTCGCGAACTCGGAGCGCAAGGCGTGCGCCGTGTGTCTCCGCGGCTTTTATTTCCACCGCAAGCATCACTGCCAGACTTGCGGGGAAGTTGTATGCTCCAGCTGTGCGCCTCTACGGGAACTCGATGAGCCATTGTTCGATGCCACGCAGATCCGCGTGTGTACCGTGTGCTTGGCGAGCGTCGGCAGTCACGTCGCGAGCTCGGAACGCACGTCCTCGAATGAAGGCACCGACACCTATATCCGCGAGCTGCAGAACCCAAAGCACCGAGCGAAAGACGAGGCGTACACTGCTGCTGCTGCTCCTGCTGGATCGCAATTCCATCACCATGCCAGACCATCGCGTCTCTTCGAGGAGTCCAGGATGGGACGACACCGCGCGAGTGACCTGAGCGACGAGAATAATGTGAACATGGGTGAACATTATGCTCCTCGCCGCTCGAGTCTGGGATCTTCTTCGTCTCGGACTCCGGCAAAGACGGAAGCGCTCAGCAAGTTGGCGTATCACATCCAGCAAATCCGGGAAACCATCAACGTCGCCATCTCCGAGGTGGACCAGTCCAACAATCAGTCCTTTGACGATGTGTACGAGCGGATCCTGCAAATCCGCGAGACGCTGGACATCTCGGGTTCTGAGTTTGACGCCGTCTTGGCATCGATTGCAGGTGGAGGTTCACGGTCTGATGCGGACTCCGACTACAACTATTCCAGCAGCATGGACCGTGAGAGTCTCTACTCTTCGGAGGGTCCGCGCTCGTCGCTCTCGCAATCCTCGCTCGGCAGCAGCATGAGCCACAGCGGTGGTGATGCTCGAGGCGCCGTGTTCCTCGATGCCGAGCCAGAGCATTACAGCGCCTCTTCCTCTTCGTCGTCGATCCACGGACGCTCCTCTCTGCACAAGGACTCGCGCATTTCCGACCAGACCGTCGCCTCGAGTGCGTCGAAGCAGAGTTCCGAGATGAAACACCACACCCGACAATTGGTCGGGAAGAACACGGAGTACGCTCCCGTGGTGTCCGTGAACCAAGCCCGCGGCATTCACCGACTCGCGCAAAAGATCGAGAAATTGCAGCAGCGACTGGAAGAGTCGCATCGCGCAGCGTCGGTCGTCGATGTGAGCGATCTGGAGTCCGAGCCCGAGCCGGATGCGAGTTCCGAGTCGTCGTCGCGCCGCGCCGCGCAGCCACAGGCGCCAGGAGGTCGTCCGCCGATGTCGGATAAAAGGATCACGTCGGAAATGGTCGAAGCCCTGCGTGGCGTCATGGAGTCCAGCGAGCTGACGAGACCTCCTGCATGGCGCAAGTCGTTTTCCTCGAGTGTGCACACTAGCAGCAACCACCAGAATGACGCATCCTCGATCGGGTCGTCGGTATCTCAGACTCGACGTGCCGATGCGCCGGGTACGACGATGTTTGTGTACGACGAAGAGAATGTGAACAACAAGTTTCAGCGTGTGAGTGTCGAGAAATGCCAGCAGCAGCAGCGAGCGGAGGATGAAATTTCGCTTTCTTCGTCGGAAGATGGACCCATCTCTCTGGAAAACGGCAGAGAAAGCGGTGCGTACTTCTACTCTTCGTCGGCGTCGGGTTCTTCGGACTCGCTCGACGACGACGTGGTGTCGCTGCCGTCGTCCGATTACTACTACGCGAGCAAGAATCCGAGCAAGGGCTATTACAAGAGCACCCGAAACGACGATGAGAGCGAAGAGCTGCGTGGTCTCATGGAGGATCTGGGCAAGTTGCCTTTGCGCATCCGCACCTCCAGTGGACAATCCAGCGGCGCGCCTTCCCAGGAGAACCATGACTTTTGAATTGCGGAACGCAGCCGCTGCATTGAATCAGAGCGGAGGGGGGAAGAAGAAAAATTGGAGCGAGAGAGAGAGAGAGAGAATAAGCAAGTGAGTGTCGCATTGCACTGTCCATATTGGATGCTGCGATCATGAGCGACACATGACGCATGCGCACAAGCAGAAGAAAAAGGGACAAGCAGCAGCATGTGGAGTAGAGGAATGTGTATATAGGGCGTCGTTGGTGAATTTTTGAGGAGAAGAATCCGTTTGAAGAAGGTTTAATAGTGTAGTCTACGGGAGGGAGGGAAGCATTTTGGTCAATTTTAATGATAGTCGGCGGACATATTTTACAAGCGAGAAGATGCGCAGAGACGGATGCCAGAGTGCAGCGTCGCTGTGGTCTGCGCGCATGTGCTTCACGCGAGCGCAGCGCATGCGTTTCTTCCAAGCGCTTGCTTCTGTCCCCAGGTCTTGCAATCGCACATGGATTCCTCGAGTTGGAGCGGACGCGCGTCCACTGCTGTCCACTGCGGCGCTGTGCTCGCTTTTGGTCTCCGGTTCCAAATTTCCCCCCCCAAAAAAGCGTGCTCTCTACTCTGAACGTCGTCGCTTCGATTGCATCATGTGGCAATCGGGATACACACCTTCACAAATGCGTGCTTCTATTTTTTGGAATTTTGTATTTGTATTTGTGGTTATTGTTGCTTCTTTTTTTTCACGAATCAATTGGATTTCGACAAAATAGGAAGGGTCTGTTTGTTTTTTGCTGCAAAAGTGCTCCACGACACGACTGCGAACCCCCTCCCCCACTCCGTTGCTGCGTGTTGAACCACTCACGCCATGCGTGCGTCCAGCCTTGATCTGCTCACATCGATTGCAACTACGGTACACGCAACATCTGCAAGAGATGCGCGGTGCACACTTGGTGGTGACGCGTCCAGTCGAGTCAGGATCTCCTGCATGATGCCAGACGTTATCTCGCGGTGACGTCGTCGCCATGACTGCGCACGAAGGGTCAATCAGGCAGACATGGTGTGTCTATTCGCTCCATGGTCTTCCTCTCTGCCAGCACGCTGCTAATATAAACATCTCTGCTGAAAAAGGGCATCGTCAAAAGTTGCACTGTGCTCGTTTGCGACTTGGAAACCCGCTCTGTCGATGCACACTTGTGTGCTGTTTCCGGTGACCGGTCGGGTTTTGCCTCCCCGCATCAGTGGACCGGCGCATCCATCAGATCCTCAATCCATGCCATCCAATACGTAGAGAGAGCATCCGATCGAGTCAAGTGGTGCACCAATCCCGTTTGCAGCTGGCGTGTGCTGCAATGCAACAGCTCGCGGTCGATTGGCTGCTTCAACGTGGCTTGATGGATCGCTGGATGCACTGGAGCGGACGACTGTTCACGTGGATCGATCCGACACGCGCAGAAACGAGAGACATGGGTTGGATGGGCTGACACGCGAATGTCCCAACGCTCACCCAAACAGGTTGGAGCAATGCGCATCGCGAGAACCCGCCCACCAACTCGACCCGCCAGCATCAGTGTCGAGAACCACTGGAGAAACCGCAGACGGGTTTCCTTGTGTGTATGCGTATCTGTGAGAACGTGCTCGGCGGGTTGCTTTTTGATGCTGAGAAACCCACAATGCTACCCCTACTCGCCTCTTTCTTCGTGATGTCGGCCATGGAAAGAAAACCGCGAAGATCGCAAGATCGAACGCTGCCCTTTCTGCTCGCACAATCCGACGATGGATCCACCTCGATCCGCATACACCACCGTCCACTCCCTCGATCCGCTCGATCCGCCCGCGAATCCACCGCTCTCTTCGCTTGCTCCTCCGCTTGACTTGCTTTTCTCTTTTGCTTGGAAAGCCAAATTAAGCAAGCTCCCAATGTGGAAAAGCCAGCCTCCCCTCCCTTACACACACACACACACAACCCACTCCCGTCCGCGCTCTCGCGCGCTCGCGTGCTGGCGTATGCAAGCAAGCAGGAAGGACTGTAGTACACCCGCCATCATTTGCTCATTTCGCACCCCCCAGTCCGTTCGCGCGCTTTCTCCACACGTGCACGTGCGCTCTCTCTCTCTCTCTCTCGCTCGCTCATTACACAGCGGACGTGCGGACAGACGCCACCCATTTGTAGCTATTCGGAACCGCGATCTTTCTAGGATCGCGACTCGGGAGAAGTGAAAAGGCAACCACTTTTCCGCGCACGCGCTCTTGGACCACCAGCTCTGCGAGACACGACGCAAACGCGCAACGCGGCATCCATTGCTTCGCTCGTTCCTGCCAGAGAAAGCGACGCGCGTCGGGTTCGCTGGACGAAGAGAAAGGAAACTACAGCAGCGAGCGTGGACATCGCTCTACCGGAGCTTATTCTTCCATTGTAGACTCCGCGCAGTGACCACAGCAACGCGTTTCTGAACGAACATGGTGATGCTGGACTTCCCGCTGCACGAAGGCTTCTTCCCGCAGATCGTCTTGAGCACCGAAGAGGTGAAGTACTACAAACGTCTGGGCAAGGAGCGCGTGAACCAACTGATCCGCGTGATCGAAGACGCCGAGTGTGCGTACAAGTGGACCGACGTGAAGCGGTCGAAGAAAGAGAATGGCGGGGGCAACGGCGCCGCGCAGTGTCAGAAAGCGCAGTTCCTCGACTTCCACCCGACCAACAAAGTCACGTACGCGTCGACGCTGATCAAGGCGAAAGTGCAGATCGCCGACGCGAAACCGGAAGAGATTTTGAGCGCGATCGCGAAATGCAAGACGAAGGATTTCCGCAAAGTCATGAAGTACGTCCACGGCGACGCGTTTGTGGATGGCCGCACGCTGTTCACGTTCCCGTCGTCGGGGTCGCGCGTTCGTCCCGCATACAACTACCGCGCGATCAAGTGGCACGTGATGAAGGGGAAGCAGCGCCGCGCCGACGACCCGAAGAAGTCGCTTGACTTTGCCTATTTGGAGTACGCAGGGAAGCGCCGACCGCCACCAGGATCCAGTGTCGTCGGGTTTTGCATACAGGAGTCGATTGTGCGCGAGCGGGAGATCCCCACGTTGGAGAACTTTGGCATCGCGAGAGGGTACCTGTCGCGCATGGGGATCATCGTCTCGCGCACCCACCAGGCAAATGTGTACAACGTGACGTCGATTTGCCAAATCGATGGCGACCTGAACCCCACGGTGCGCTCGGTGCTGGAGGAGTTGATGCAGGAGAATGCGTGCAGCACCGTGCTGCGTGTGAAAGGACTCTTGGATCGCCAGCGCGTGAGCAGTTTGCGCTTCGTCGAGCAGTGGCAGTGGGTGCCGAATTCCGACCGCAAGGCATGCGCGGTGTGTCTGCGTGGGTTCTACTTCCACCGCAAGCACCATTGCCGCACGTGCGGGGAAGTCGTGTGCTCGTCGTGTGCGCCATTGCGCGAGCTCGAGGAGCCGATCTTTGACATCACGCAGTTGCGCGTGTGCTCGTCATGCATGAGCAGCGCGAGCGCGAACTTCACCACCAACCTGTCCGGGGTGGGCACGTCGGCGAACCAAGAATCGTCGGCGTCGAATGGCGACACCGAGTCGTACATCCGTGGTCTGCGCAGTCCGCAGCACAACTCGTACGAAGACATGATGTTCCAGATGCGGGAGACCCGCGATCGCGATCGACGAGGAAGCGATGCCGCACAACTTGTGCTGGAAAACGCGGTGCCGCTTCCCGCCAAGGAGAAAGTCCTCCAACCACAGCAGGAAGGACGAGCAGATAGCGTATACAGGAGCTCGCTGGTCGCGAGACCTCAGGAGAAAATGGACGCGCTCACGAACGTCGTCAGCCACATCCGCGATATTCGAGACACGATCAATATCAGCATCTCCGAAGTGGACTTTGAGAGTGGACGCGGGGGGGATGGTGACGACGAGGACGAGGACGAGGACGAAGAAGAGCTTTTCAACGACGTGCGCACGCAAATGCACAAGATCCGCGAAACCCTCGAGTCGTCGGTGCACAACTTTGATGCCGCGCTGGCGAATGCCACCCATGCGCCACTGTATCCACGCGCGCGCGGCAGCAGGACTCGTAAGGCGAATAGCGATGGGAGAGCCGATGGTGGCAGCATCCTGGGACTCACAAAGGCGTCGGACGACAGCGGCAGCGACGACAATGTGATGACGCCGGAGCAGTTTGCGTCGGTGGCTCGGATCACATTTGCTGCGGCTCGCGCGACGAAGCAGGCGGGGGAAGCGTTCCTCTCGTCCTGTGGCTCGGACGTCGGACATCGGAACTCCGATTCCGAGGAGGACGACGACGACGTGGTGTCGGTCGGGACTCCTTCGCAAGACAGCTTTGCCACAGGGTACAGCGACGCGAGCGAAGACCCGTACTCGTCGTCCAACTACGAGCGACTCATGGCAACGTACCAGGACGACGAAGACGACGAGGATCAGCGAGCTGACGATCACAGCAACAGCAAGCGTCCGGAGGAACCTGTCCCCCCTACCTTGAAGCGCAAGAAATCGATCAACTCGCACCCATCGTCCACACGAAGGGTGAGTGAGATCTACCAACTGGAAAAGAAGATCGCCGAGCTGCAGCGCAGTCTCGAAAATGCTCAGCGGAAGCTCTCGGGGTTTGAGATCGAGGAGCCCGATCCGGAGCAGAAAGGAGGTCCTCTTGAGGTGGTGTACGAAGAATCTGCTCAGGTCGAGATCGAGAGCGTGTTCGAAGTCTTTGGCAATCGCAGCGATTCGAGCAGCGCTAACGGCGATGGTGGTGGTCGTGGGTCGATCCAGGTTCGACCTTCGTTGGGCAACGACGAGCTGGTCACGACGTACGACTTGGTGACGGAGCTGCGTGGGGTGATGAACTCCAGCGAGGTGACCAAGCCCACGGGACGTCGCTCGTTCACGAAACCTCCATCGCCCCCACTACTGGACCGCCATCACCATCGCTACGACGAACAGCGACATAGCTTGCCGTCGTTTGGATCCAGCAAAGAGCCCATGCCGTCGCCGATCCCAATGAGGAAAAGCGGGAGTCCGTCGCCCGTGCACTCGGTGGATAGCAATGATAAAGGGAAAAACGGCGTCATGGACAACACGGCTTCGTCGTCGGCGTCGGTGCCTCAGGGTCACAGTTTCACTTCGTCCAATGGCGTCCTCGTCGGCAGCCATGTGAACGCGGATACGAGCTTAGAGTCGGCGCGGTACAAGCATCTCATGGGCTCGGGCGAGCTGGCTGGCGCTGATGACGAGGATGGAGATTCGTCGGAGGAAGCCGAGGACGACGACGATACGGATGACGACCAGTTCGTGATGATGGGGACCTTGGAGGAACCAAAGTTGCGCCTTCGGTCGTCGGAGAGCGGGGAACCGTTCTTCGCGAACAGCGAACTGGATTCGGAGCTGCTCGAGATGCGAAGAGCTCCGGGCGAGAGGAGGTACACTGTCGGTGTGCGGGACGAAAGTGAAGATCTGAAGAAGCTCATGGAAGGGTTGAGTCGTCCCCGCAGCAACTCGATGCCCTTTGGGTCGCATCAACTTGGGGGTACGCCTACCGCGGACGACGACGAGCAATACGAGAAGCCCGCGTGGAGTGACAACATCCCGAACCGCGTGCAGAACGCGTACCACATCGAGCAAACGCTGCGTGGAGTGCGCAGCTGCTTGTCGTCGTTCCTGATCGAGTGTCCGTCGGGGTACGAGCGCGAGCGCAAGTTGAGTTCGATTTTCAAGGTGCTGCGCTCGTTGCACCGCGAAGGCGTGCGCTCCAAGTTCCGCACGTTGAACCACGGCGACATTCGGTACACGAAAGTGCTCAAGGAGACGCCGAGCATCATTCGCCTTTTGAAGCTCGCCGGGTACGTGTCGTTGCCACAGAAGCTCACGATGCGCCGCGTGGACCAGCCGTACATCGGCATCATCTTGCGCGAGATCCAAGCGGATTTGAAGCGCTAGCGGTTCGCTGGGGACGATCGTGCGGCGAAAAGGAAACCATGGACGAATTATATTTATGAAACAGCGCCATAGTAGTAGTAGTAGCAAGGAGTCTTTAGCGTGGCTGCAAGCAAGAACTGGAGACGCACTCGGATAGATTAGAAAGTAGCGTAGCTTTTTTGAAATGGCTACACCAAATACATAGAAGGAACATACACACACACGACATCCCCATGTGGAAAGCTGTTAGTAAGCACTTGCCATGCGGGGAGGAGCCATTTGAGCAAACAGCGCAGCACCTCCAATGTCCGATCTTTCATGTTGAGATGATGGCGATGCAACCCTTGCGCCTTATGCTGATTTCTCAATAAACGCCTTGATTTTCTCGAGCATGTCGTTCTTCACCGAGTCCGGCACCGACACTAGCGCACATGTCAAAAGAGTCTCCATCAGCTACAAACACGCATCCATATATGCAGAGAGAGAGACAGCCACAAACAAGCGCTCGGGTACCTCTGCCTTTTGGGGTGATCTCTTCCACGAGGTCTTCGACCGTCACTTGATCAATCCCCTTGTTCCGAATGACCTCTGCACGAACATGCAGACTCCCACATCAGGATGGATTCATGCAGACATAAAAAAAAAAGACTCCTCCACCCTCGCTGCATGCGCAAAACGCACCTTTGCAGTGCTGCTTCATCTCGTCGCGCCATCCGCACTCGATGAGTTTGTGGCGCAGCAGCTCTTTCAAGCGCTCTTTCTCGCCGCTTTCGATCAGTTTCTGGCTGATGCGCTCTTTCACTTGCTCATCGCGACGCTTCCGGTCCGAAAACGATCTGCGCGCCGAAGAGAGCAGAAACGAGCATTAGTCATACAGACACGCGCGCACATGCAGACAGACCGCAAGACACAGCAGCGCGTTCTCCGCTGGTCGCGCATCTGCACGCACTCTTCCATGTCGCTTGGCTCTCGAGTCAAATGGTTTTGGCTCTTTGTCGCGTGTGCTCTCCGAGCCACAGTAACTGAGGTCGCTCGCAGCTAATCTAGGCTTTCACAGCGAGTGTCCTGGCGGGTAGGGCTAGATGTCCAGCTGGCGAATCAACAGCCGAGTCCTGTGTAATCGCATACAAAACGACACACTCCCTGAACTGGAAACGGTTGTCATGTTTGACTGGAATCATCTGCTCGCGAGTTGCACGCAAAGAGTCGTTTCCTCACGATCGAACCCTAGCCGCGAACCCGAACAAAACGACGACTCGACGACAACCTGAGCGACACAACCAAACAACACAGTCACGTCCGAATGCAGAGTCTCGATTCTGCAGGCTAGCGCCACCGACCGGGTGAAGACTCCAGTTGGAGTCTGATGCTGCTGCTGCGTCTCGGGTGTTGTTGTGGCACGCAAGTGGTGTCTGCAGCAAGCGCAACAAACAGACAAACAGAAGCGAGCAAAAACAGTCGGTCGCTCTGGCGGAGTTGTTTCGACGGTGGACCAGCATTCTTTCCATTTGCGCTCCCCACGATAAAACAGACCAAGCCAAACGAACACACCAACGCGAGTGTGTGGGAGTTGTTGGCTTGTTGTTGTTGCTGGGCTTGTGGGTTTTTGTCTGCTGTTTGTGTCGTGCGCGCTCGATCTCTCCGCTTCCGCTCCCCTCTCTCCCTCTTCAGTCCAATACTGAGTATAAATAGATCAGGAAGGTGCCACCAACTCCGAGCACTTGGACATATTGCGGAAGGAAAGACCTCCGAGCGTGACGCCGAGTGACTTCGTGAGCTGCTCGTTGCTCCGATACCCGTTTGAACAACACCAGCGACGAAGAGGAGCCAAGCGCCGTGCACCGACAGGTCCCTTCGCTCTGCTTTGTGCTTTGTGCTGTGCAGCCCGTTACAACCGCGTGATCGCGCTCTTCGACGGCCGGACGACCGACCGACTTGACGGCGCTTTTCCTGGTTTTTTTGTTGTTTTCACGACACGACGCCATTTTTGCCTCCCCCCGCTGACTGACTGACGGTGCGGGTTCACTGCAATCAGCGTTGTTGTTGTTGTTGCTGGTCATTCAACCATTCGCGACATCACTAGCAATCGCACCCGGTTGAGTTCCCGCAGCAATCACGTTGGCGTCACGCGTAGAGATCCGATCCCCCACGAACCCCGCCTTCTTGTCGACCGCGCCAGTACCACCGCTTTCCTCTTCCGCAGCGAGTAAGAAGCGCAAACGAGAGAACGCCGGGTCGTCCCCTCCGTTACCGAAAGCAGCAAAAGCACCGCTCGCCATCTCGGTCTCATCGGCGACCACGACGCTGCGTATCGGCGTCGACATGCCGTTGCGTGAACCTCCGCCGCTGACGCTGTCCTTCGGGAACACGAGCATGCCGCCAGCATCCTCCTCGAGAGAAGCGGCGTCGACGATCCTCGACCAGTGTCTGCAGCTCCCGAAACTCAATCTCGGCAATTGCAGCGCTCGCACGCGTTCCTCGCGACAGAAATACCTCGAGCTCATTGAGCCGCTCAAATACCCGTTCACGACCGGCGCTCCCTCGTGGTGCCTGCAGGAGATCCCCAATAAACCGCGAGCGATTTCGCTCCTGGACGTCTACAAGAACCATGAGTTTCTCACCACGGTACGTGCATGGATTTTTTATATTGTGAGGACTCGGGACATGTGCGTGACTGATGCGGATGCATGTTGTTTGTTTTGCCTACATGCGTAGCACACTGTGTACCAGAAGGGAATGTATTTAATAGGCCGCAATGCCGCCATTTGTGATATCGTGTTGAGCCACTGCTCGATCTCCAGGTACCTAGCGACCGAACGCTGCGAGTCCCCTGCATTTGTTCGTCGCTTTCGCTGACGTTAGGGACGATGCTGTGTGTTTGCTTGTCCTCTGCGCCGCTTGGTAGATTACATGCTGCGATCATGCACCACCAGGACGGCGCGAGCGTGTATTTAGTCGATTTAGGATCCGCGCACGGGACGTTTCTCGACGGTCTGCGCCTCAAACCATGCCAGCCGACGCTGGCCATGCACGGCTCGCAGCTCAAGTACGTCCGTGTTGTATCCTCTAGTGTGTGGTCTGAGAGTGGTTTGTAACGCTGCTTTGATCAACTCATTCCGAAACAGGTTTGGCGCGTCGTCTCGATCCTATACGTTCAAGGTACCCATTCGCTTTCGCCACGACATGCGGTTCCCAGAATGCGTCAGCTCTCTTGTCTCTAACTTTCTCTCTTTCCCTCCTCGTTTAGTCTTTTGACTCCCGCGAGCAGATCGCCGAGATCGTGAAAGCGCAGGTTGGTCTCGAGCCAGACGAGCTCGAACTGAACCACAACACACTGCTGAATTGCGCGATCTCCTACCGCTTGGAGCTTTCGCCCAACATGCAGAACGACGACCCGATGGCGTACCCACCAGGTGGAGGAGATCTCCCCCACCAAGACCCGGACCACCCAGGTCATCAACGACGAAGCAGCACGGACGACCTCACGCTGTCGCTTGCGACGGCGTTCCGTCCCGATGAACCTGCGCGGAAACGTTCCCGCGGTCAGTCGGGGACTTCCCAGGGCTCGTCAGACAACTCTATGGGCGGCGGCGACCCGACCCACTTTGCGGCTGACAACCTCGACGACGAGGACGAGGAGGACGAAGAAGAAGAGGAAATGGGTGCTTGCATGCCTCCCAAGCGCGTGCAGTTCACCCCCCACCCACCGACCGAGATCCCGCATCCGTGGACGACGACGACGGCGTATGCGTGGAATTTCGCCGGGAGCGACGACACTGGCGAGGACGCAAGCACGCACGATGGCGGCGCGACAGAGACCAATGGTGCTGATCGCGCGGACGACGCCAGCAAGCCGCTCGCAGGGGGTTCGTTTGGTCTGGCAATAAAGATCACACAAGATGCACTGGGCTAGTTCCAGGAATCTACCCTTTCGTGTTCGAGTGTGTGTGCGTGTATGTGTGATGCTGTCGGTGGTGGTAGTGATGGAGAGTGTATGAATGAAAGCGATGGAGACAGTTGCGACTTGTACGAGTATGAAGAAGGCAGAGTGGCGAGAGAGTGTGAGGGAGGGAGGACGGTGGCGCAGGATGAAGGTTAGTTAGTGCAGGCAGTAATTTAAGAAAAGAGCATGGAACACGAAGAGAGAGAGAGAGATGAATGAAGCATAAGACGAATGAAAAGCAAGAAGCAAGAATGAGAACATGCCAGGTTTCGCAAAAAGGAAGCGCAACTCGCAGCGTTGGAAATAGTCAAAAGAGTAGTTGATTCGATTTATCAAAGGAGAAGAGAAACCACACACGCAAAATGAAGAGCAAATATACAGCAGACTGACTGGACTTAGTATACCGAGCTTTCTTCCGAAAGCCTACTTTGCTTCACCTATCTTATCTTACGGCAGCCCTCCCGCAGGCGATTCGTACACTTGGTAGTTCGAGTGGGATCGGCCTCGCGAGCGACTGAGGTTGCGGCTGCGCGCACTGCCTGGGGTGCGTGCGCTTCGGCGCGACTGCCGCATGCGGCGGATGCGCGCGCGCTCGGCCTCCATCTCGGTCTTCGTGCACAGCATGCCGTTCTTCTGCGTGCCCACGCCAAAGAGCAACAGCAACACGATGAAGCTGGAGCCCGAGAGCGCGTACAGGTAAATGTACTGCTTCGTCGCGTAGTCCGTGCTCACGCGGATGAACAGCGACAGCACGGGGATCAAGAAGAACAGCATGAAGAACAGGTTCGTGTAGAACGCGCGCTGCTTCGTGCGGAAAAAGCCCACGCACGAGATCCACAGCACCGACGTGATCCCCAACCCGGCGAAAAAGTACAAGAGCAGCCCAACGATGCGCAGCATCAGGTACTCCGCGTCGTCCTTCCACATGCCCGAGCTCACGTTCACGCCCAAGATCGCCACCAGCGCCGCAATCGGGATCAGCGTGCAGAACAGGATGCGGCGGTGGTCCACGCGGTCCATGAAGAAGAACGAGAACAGCGCGCCGAGGAACTGGAGCGACACGCAGTTCACAAACATGTACTGCGCATTCTCGATCGTGCTAAACTTCTGCGACATGTACATGTTCAGCGCACCCAAGAACAGACCCGACACGAGCATCAAGAAAATACTCAGCAGGAACTTGAACACCGTGCCCGCGCCATCCGACGCATCCCGCGACTCGCCCGCGGCTTCTTCTTCACGGATCATCTTCAGCTCGTCCGACACGCCCTCTTTACGACGAAGCACCGCCAAGCACCGCTCGCACGCCTCCAGACCTTCACGCAGGTACACCCAGTACGGACTCTCTGGGAAAATGTACACCGCTGGCGTCATGATCGAGAGAATCACCGTGGCCACAAACACCTGCCACACCCATCCGACAGAGTTCGCCGACGACGAGAACCACGCGCACGCGAGGATCCCCAGGATGAAACCCAGACCAAGCAACAGCAGCGCTTTGCCACGCATATCGCGCGTCGCGATCTCGTAGATGTACATCGCGAGCGTTGGCAACAGCAGACCCACGGCACACCCGAGAAGACCCACGCCAGGGAACAAGAAGTTCTCGCCCGAAGCCTGCACCGCGCTCACCGAGACCATGCCGAGCATCGCGAGCACACCGCCACACACAATCGAGAGGCGACGACCAATAAAGTAGTTCGTGAACCCAGCGATGAACGACCCACCCACGCACGCAAACAGGAAAATGTACGTCGTGGTGCCATCCCCCGCCTTGCCGTCCAAGAGCTCGTACGTCGTCACGTAACTGATGAACCCAGGCGTCGATTCGAGCGTCGTGAACAAGTGGAAAATCCAGCCACAGCCACAACCGCCGAGTATGCCCATGAACGCAGCGAGCGAGAACGCATACTGCGACGACGCCGACACCACTTCCGAGAAACCCTTGTTGTACATCATACGCGTCTGGATAATGTTCAAGAACGGGATCCCCGACATGATGAACAGCGGGATGATCATGGCCGTGCAGAACACAAAGTCGAACAGGAACGCCAGTTGCTGGAACATCCCGACGCTCGCGATCGACGAGTTCTTGAAGCTCCACATGCGGATCATCTCGTTGAGTCCGTACAGACCGCCCATGTAGCCGAAGAAAATCGCCATCGACGAATTGAAGTCGGCGTCCATGATGACGCGCGCGACCACAAAGTACGCAACCAGGCACGCGATGATAGTGGACAGGTACAAACCGGCTCGCACTGGAGCTGGTGTGCCGCGCATCGTACTTCCAGCAGCACCCAGGATCCCCAGCAAAAACACCGTCGCGACAACGGCGCCGAAGACAAGCGCAACGGCGACCATGTTCCAGCGCAAAGTAATCACATACCACATCAGCAGAAAGTGACGACTTTCACGCAAAAGCACCGTGAAGCGCGCGATCGGGCGGGTGTTATGGTACAGACTGAGTTCGCCCTTCCACCAGCTGATCCATCCGCCGCACATCGGCTGGTCCTCCTCCACGTACGATTCGTCCGCATACATCCACACCGTCCACGCCTTGATGTCGGCTTTCGTCTTTTCCCAGTCGAGACCGTCCGTGTTGAAAATGTACGGAGACGCCAACCAGAGCACGGAGATCGTCCAAATAGCAAAAGTCTGCACGCCAAAGCCCTGCGAAGTCTCACAGAAATCGGACGACAAGCTCTCGGTCACAGGACCGTCGCGCTTACAGATATTGAACTGGCCGAACGTCAAGTACACCAAGCAAAGCCCAATAAGCTCAAACGCTTTCCGGTAGTGACTGTTGGCATACGCCTTGTACAGCAGCACAAACGTTTCACGCGTGATCTTGAACCCACGACCCGTAGCCTTGTACTGCGCTTCGCCGTGCAGCAGGTTGTTGTCAAAGTAGTGCATCGTCGTGCCGACCTGAAAGATGAAGAACGCAGGTCCGCCCGTGATGATCATCTCGAGCAGCTGCACAAAACCTCTGCGGAGACCCATTTCACCAAAGTACACGGCGATCAGCGGCAGCGACAGGAACAGACCAGCTTGGATGTAGAACTGCGTGTTGATCACAGCATCCACGTCCTTGTAGGCGCGGTCCACGAAGTCGTAATCGTCATTCAGGTTGATGATATCCTGCGACTCCATCTTGAAAATCACTTGCTCTTGCACGCCAGCCAGCGCCATGTACACCTTGCTGTACATGTACACAAACGTCGTCACAATCGTCATCCACGTCGCAAAGTAGAAACCCGTGTGCGAGTAGTACATCGAGTTCAGACGGAAGAAGTCCATAAATTGGCCCATACGATGGGCTTCGCGAGCGAGCGAAGTTTCACCGGCACCGTTGGCCAATTTGCCTTCGAACATAGAAATCTGCGAAAGAGCCACATCGCGACCTTTACCGCACTGCATGAACTCCACGTGAGTGATCACACCGCCGCGGAGCGTCGAGTTGAAGCCAGCAAACACATCTTCCGACAGGTTGATGCCTTTACTGGCTTTCGACACACCGCCGCGGGTAAGCGCCAGCACTTTGTCGAACACATCCGGGTGGCCGTAGTGCATACGGACGTACAAAGGATCAGCCAACACACGCTGAGACAGCGTCACGAACACCAGCTCCTGCCAGGTCTTGAACTTGGCCAACGACGAAGCGTTGCCCGTGAAAATGTGCTCACGCATACCGATGATCGAAACCGGCTTCCGCGACGGGTGGAGATCCGCCGTGCGAAGCATTTGAGGCATCTTCAGACACTCTTCAAAGTAGTGCTGCTGGTTCATATCGATCGTCTGGACGAACTCGCCACGCGTAAATTGCAGCGCATTGTTCTGGTTCTCGGGCTTACCTTCACCCAAAATTGGATCTCCAGGCAACTGGTAGCGGTAAACCTCACAGATCTCACCACTCTCACTCTTGATGAGCACCGAGTCGTAGGTCTTCTCGCCGTTTTGCATGTCGATAGTATCGACGTAGGCAACGCGCAAGTTCGGGTACTCTTGCAGCAGGTAATCGATGTCATCGGCTTGCTGCTTGTTCTCACGACGATGCTTGCCGTACACCTGACACGCGCAGATGTACGAAAACTTGAGGCGCACCATGTCTTGCAACTGGGTTTGCTTCTGCTCCGCGCTTTTGCCAGGACTCGACCCAATTTCCAACCAGTGCAAAATCTTGATCGCATCTTCGTACATCATCATGCCTTGCACCGTACGCGCGAGGGTCTGACCGCGGTACGACGCCCAGAGACGGATATCGAGAGGGAACTGCTTCTGGGCTTCTTCGGGGGAGCTCACATCCATACGTTCCAGAAAGTTCAACCACTCTTCTTCGTGAATCTTGGTCAAGTACTTCAAGATCGTCAAGTTCTTCCCATCTTCTTCGACCTTTTCGAAAATAGGGTGGTTCACAAGCGGGTTGTTCAAATCTTCAAGCGAGAAGAGCACCGTCTCGGCGTAAAAAGGAGTCACAACCGAGAACGACCGCATCTCCTTGATGGCTTGCAGTTGCGGAATGTCCATGACAAGCGACTTCATGAAAAAGCCCAAACGACGCTGCGCTTCGGTGCAGCGTGGCATCGCCTCCGAGCGCTCCAAAGACAACAGCAGACACGCACGAGTCGCAGCTCCCATGGCGCTGTCACTGCAAAACAGGTTCACCAGACCACGCGAAGCATACATGTATCCGTTCGTGCTCGAGCAAAACTTCGAGTTCCCAAACTTGCGCTGCAGCGCAGGGTCGACGCAGAACGCTTGGAGGGTGTTCAGAAACACCTCCATCTTGCTCACAAAGTTACGCACAACCCCCATAGTGTGCACGCGAGCCCCTGGCATATGCTGCGACTGAACCTCTGGGTCGGGAAGCTCCAAGATCTCTTCCAACAGATCAACAACAGCGGCGCGAAGACGCACAAGCTCGCGCACATTGAACGACTTCATGAACCCACCAGCCGAAGCAATGTCTTCAATCATACGGAAACCATCCATCACATCCGCATCGTCGTTGCCGAAAAGCGACGTCAGCACGTAGAAGCTGGCCGTGTAAAAGCTGCGAAGCGCAGACAAACAGTCGCTTTCAACCAACGCCACACGCAACTGCGACTCGCCCTTGCCTTCTTTCGCAGTCTTGATGCTCAGGTTCATAGCTTCGCCGAGTTTGCCGGCCGAAAGGAACACTGGTTCGAACACCTCGCCATTGCTACGGATGTCGTATTGCAGGATCGCGGCTTCCTTGTCATCAAGCAGATCGCCTTCACGGAACGAGTTCACGATCTCATTCCAGACGACCACGAAGCGAAGCATCATCTGCGATTCATACGCAGCAGCCAACGCACTCGGACGCGACGAATCGTTCCCATTGGCAGACGCGTCGCTCGCACGAGCCAGGGTCGTGACGACTTTCTGATCGAAAAGCTGCGGAGCCACGCGGAACGCCTTCGACATTTCCTTCACACCACGGATCTCGCCAGTCTTCATGAGCACCCCCTTGAAGGCGCCAAGCAACGCCTGGAAGATCGTAAAGTAAATTTGCGTGTCGTAGTTGAAAATGAACGCCACAGGCAACCAGAGCGACAAGATCACCCCAATGTTGTGGAACGACACCAGCGAGCTCTGGTAGTCGAGCTTCATGGTGTAGATCGCGAGCGATGGGAGCATGAGCGGACGCACCAGGACGAAGTACGAAACCATAGCCTTCACGACCCACAAAATCAGCCAAAAGAAAATGTACTTGATCTGGTACGAGAACGGAGGCGCGATGTTGCGACCAACGTAGCAACTCTCGCCTTCGCGCACAAACTTGGCTGCGAACGTGCCAGAAATCAATTGCGGCGAGAACCCTTGGATCAAAAGCACCAGCAGACCTGGAAGAATGAAGCCCGCCGCGACGGGAATGAATTGGTCCAAGAGGGTCGTGTCGCGTCCTTCGTTCAGCGGCACGAAGATCATGAAGCCGAAGAGTCCCGCAAAGCCAAGGTTCCAGAGCATGCGGACCACCAAGGCAGAGCCGTACGTGAGCGAGCGGGAAGACGACGCCGACGATTCCTTCGCGATCAGCAAATGCCACCCGTGACACGCTTCCAACACACACTTGCAGAAGCAGAGTCCCGCGTGGGCAAACACGATCGACACGACCGCGAGCTTCAGATCGCGCGTCGTGTACGGTTCCACGACGTCTCCGATTCGACCAAATTGCACAAAGCCGCCTTTGCCGCCATCGGGCGAGATCGTCACCGCAAACGCCAGCACGGTGAGCAAGATCATGAACATCAGGTTGAACTGGAAAATGCGGTAGTAGTTGAGCACCAGCGTGAAGATGCTGCGGTGCTCGTAGAACGTCTTGCCGTGGTTTTGCGTCAGCTCGCGACCAACGTTCGTGATGTCGATGCTCAGGCAGTGCTGCTTCCAGAAGTACTCATTGATATCGTCGTAGTTGCGGATCCGCACGTGCTCCAAGGGCTTCTTGATCTCGTTGCGACGCTGCATGTTGCTGCACTCGCTCCAGATCGGCCGCACGACGTTCGTGAGGTACCACCCTTCTGGCTTGCTGTCTTGGGCGTGGGTGTCGGCGTTCGCGAGCCCCATCATCTGATGGTACAGGTAACACAGGCACTCGGGCATGTGACGCAGGTTGCCGGCTTCTCCCCAAATGAGGAAATACAGCATGAGGTCCATGTGCAGCGCGTGCTTGAGCTTACCGCCGGCGGTCGCGCGAAAGTGCACTGGCTGGGCTTTCAGAAACTTGCACCAGTCGCGGTAGTTGGAAAACAGCTTCTTGTGCAACTCGACGATATGGTGGTCGGGCTGGTCCGAAGGTTTCGCGCGCGCCTTGCCGTTCGCGAGCAGCAGCAGCACGTGCTCGCGCTGGTTCGACACCGACCCCTCCTGGAAGCCAAACTTGTTGCGCAGCAGCTCGCAGCAAAAGTCGATCGACGCTTCTTCGTCGTCGACCACAGAGTGATCGCCATGACCGGACGCGAACGATTTGCTGCTCAGCGGCTGCGAACCGTTCACGTCCAGACCCGTCAGGCGCGTACTGAAGCGCTCGGTGCGCTCCGACTTGTTCCGCCGTCTGTCGGCGTCCAATTCGAAATAGTTCGAGCTCGCTCGGCGACGGTACTCGCCGGCGCCTGGCGTCTGCATGCTGTGATACGACTGGTTTTGCTCGCGCGACGCCATCTTGATTTATCTTGTTTCGTTCTTGCTTGTTCTTCTTGCCGCTTCGTACCGACCGTAACGCCAGGTTCTCCCGCTCACGTCGCTCGGATCACGAAAAGCTGGGATGCACAGCAAGGACTCCAGCGAGATCGATCTACACGCACCAGTCTCTCCGTCTGTCTGTCTATCTCTATCCCCCTTCGTCTCGCACCTTGCTTCGACCTTCTCTCTCTCTCTCTCTCTCTGCACGTCTGACCGACGGATGGATGGATGGATATTCCCCACGCGGGCTTTCGGTTGGAAATGAACGAACGCTGTTGTTGGTTCGTTTCCCCGCGCGCTTGTGCTCGTTTGACTGCACGCAACAACACCACGGATGGAAACTGACCGGTTGCTTTGTTTGCTTGCTGGTTTTTTGGTGCCTGGCTCGCTCGAGAAGCCGCATGGCATAGTTGGTTGCCGCATGAAGGGGGAAGGGGGAGGAGAGCGAGGGGTGGGGGAAAGCATCAGGAGCAAAACAACGACAAATATTCAGCGTTTCTCTACAGACGTGCCCCACCCCTACCGACTTTCAGACCAATCGCAAAGGGAGCAAACAGCAAAGATCGTGTCGTACACACTCAAAAACACAAAACAGCTTTTTTCACAAACTGGGATACAAAATGCAAAGCAGCGCAAGAATCGTCGCGGGAATCGACAGTCCCACTCTCGTCCTCGCTTGCTGTTCGTTTTGTCGCTGGGGTTCGTTCGAAGATTACTGTGGCGAGAAGTGCACCGTGATGGATGGCAGCTCGTCCTTCCATTCCATTGCACCTCGATCCGATCCCCGCGAGTCCGAAGACGCGTCTCGTTCGTGGCATATCGCTCATGGACGACGAATCAAGCAGACAAGCGACGTCCCGAAACGTGCCATCGAGGCGGCTCTATGCAGACACAACAACCTGACAGCTGGAGTCGAATATTTTCCCACGACAGCAGCAGGTCGCCCCCTCATTCCGCAACGGACAATTTCTTTCTGTCGGAAGAAAAACCAGTTTCTCTCTCTTGCGCACAATACAAGGGACCTCTCGATCCCCCTCGCTTTAACGCTTGCATCCGTTGAGATCGCTAGTGTCCTCCGACTATAAGAGAAGCGGACGCTCGTTCACGCGATTCGGTGCACCTGTTGGCTCGACTGCAACCGTCTGGATCCGCTCTTTCATCCGGTGCCCTTATATACGGCAGTGACCGTATCTTCCACCCTAAACGGGAGGGATCGCTCCTTCTTGACTCCAGGCAGCCATTAAAAGAACCAGCGAAAGGGAAGAAGCACTCTTTCGTGCATCAGGTGCTCGACAGATTCGCTCTCCCACCCAAAAATTCTGCGAAGAGTGAACGAGCGACCAAATACCAATTAGCAATGAACCCTATTGCGGAAGCGTTTTCGTGTGCTTGTCTCAGTCCGCTTCTGGATTTCCGCACTCGCTTACTTCTCTCACTTCACACTGCGCTTGCTCGCTATTCGTCTCGAGAAGCCGAACGCGCTCAACGTCGCAGGTTCACTATGGCTACCTCTTTTCGCAAACTCTGAGTGTCGTCGCTTCATGCTCGTAGCTGCGTGAGCCGTGGCGCCAATCAAGGTGTCCAGTCGGATGCGACTTGATGGTTGACGCTCTTGGTCGCTCTCCAAGACGGTCGTTTCAGGAGGTGCACTGTCCTTGCACGTTTGCTCATTTGTGAAGAGGAAGAAAAGCTTTCGGCAAGCACAAGATCGTCAGTCTCGTGCGTCCGGAACAAGGAAGGATCGTCTGAGAGCGAGGATGTGGAAAGCAGTGAGTTGGGACTACTGTGTGCATGCATGCGAGCGGTTCCTGCCACGAATGCTCACGCGTACACGAGCATCAGTGCACAATAGCAGACACAGGATTGCCACATTTGTTCGAGTTGTCGGTTTGATCATTTTCCATTTTCAGAACAAGTCGTGTCCTACTGTCCTATTCGACTCATGCTCACACAGGACGTCCTTCTAAATCCAGCAGACGGCCATGCGATTGGCTGAAAGTCGCTCTTGATGCTCTCCCAAAACGCGGTGCAAGTCTGCCGATCGGTCGCATTTGGAGGTAGATGTGATTTGGTGGTGGAGAAATGGGCACTTTGGTTGTCGGCCACTCAGGAGGACGCGGAAAGCACAAGCAAGAACGCAAGGATGGTGGTGAGACTGCGACTCGCGCGTTGGGGACGGAAGGACCTCCCGTTCTACCGGATCGTGGCCGCCGATGCGCGCGCTCCTCGCGACGGCAAGCACCTTGAAATCGTGAGTGTCTTGCATGCTTCTTGTCTGTAGCGCGTGATGCGCTCAATGTGAGCTGCGCGACTGACGACGGTGCTTTTTTCGTGTATCATTCGTGCGGATATGCTTTGTTTTGTATGCGTGCTCGCTGGCTGCAGTTGGGCACGTTTAACCCCATCGCCGCGACCGATGGCGTGAAGGAACTCCGCGTGAACAACGAGCGCGTGCGATATTGGATCTCGGTCGGCGCGCAGCCGTCGGACCGCGTGAGTCATTTATTGGGCATTGCCAACATTTTGCCGATGCCACCGACGCGCCAGTACGGCAAGAAGAGCATCCCGAAGAAGGACCGCGAGCCAGTGAAGAAGTAGCTTTTGTTCGTTAGCATCATGCAGCCAAGCAATCAGCACACAGGATAGACAGATCGAAATACAACCAAAACAGACAAATGTGAGCGTGAGAGGGACATGCTTCGCTGCGTGCGGTCAAGACGCGCAGCCTTCCGTGCGGACGCGTCGACGGAGGGGCGTGTGGATGACAAGACAAAGCGAGTCTTCAAGCCACTCACGCATGCACAGAGAGAGAGAGACGAAGAAGACATAACAAACACAAAATAAACACACAATAAACAAAAACAAGAATCGAATCGTCTCGTCCGATCAGCACACACAGCGAAGAACCCGCGCGATTGCATACAACAAAGAGCAAGCAGTAAAAACAAAAAGAGTCTATTTATCCAGTCATCCTATGTACGCGCGCTCTCTCTCTACTTCTTGCTCACTCGTCGCTTCTTGCCTGGCGCCGAGCCACCGCCCTTGAGCATGTTGCCTCCCTTCTTCACCTGCTCGTTGAACGTGGCGTTCTGCTCTTCTAACCACTTCCAGATCTCCTTCTGCTTCTCGCGCTTGCCTTCGAGGCGCACGTTCTCTTCCTGCTGCTTCTCGCGAGCCAAGAACTCGGCATCACGACGCAACTCGCGAGCCGCTCCCTTACGAGCACGCTTCACCTGTCGCTGCAGCTGCTTCAGCTTCGCCTTATCTCTGTCAGCACCCTTGTCCTTGCGCAGCGTGTAGTTCTCGTCGAATTTAGGCGTGAACGTTGGCAGCAGCGCTGGCGCAAAGCTCTGCAAACGCAGAGGGGTGCGCACCGACCAGCACTTCTCCAACTGATCGGCTAAAAGCGCAATCGACTGGTTCACCTCGGTACTCTTGCCGTCAAAGAACGAGCGCGTGAGCTCGTGGAGAAGCAAGTAGATCGGGTGGAACAGCTCATCAAACGATGGCAAGTGGGCGTACTGCTCCGCGGCGAGTCCGACGACGCCAAGGAGACCCTGGAGGATACTCGCCGACGACGCCGACGACGACGACGCCAGCTCGAGCGTTGGGAGCGTCAAGTCGTCCTTGTTGTCGGAAACCCATTCCAGCAGATCCGCACGCAGCGCATGCGCTTCACCCGACGAGGACAAGTACACACGCAAGAGCTTCTTGAGGCACACCAACACTTCGGGTGTGAACCGCTCTTTGCTCTTGGTGATCTGCAGCATCAACGCGCACGTGAAAAGCGCCTGCGTGGCTTCCTGTCGGGTCTCAAACCCACCGTTCGCGAGACTTTCCCCCAAAAGCGTCTCCAGCGGAGAGATCACATTGTGGCGCAAGTCCGACGTCGGGAAAACCTGGATCAACGCCTTGAAGAGCAGCAGCTCCGACAACTCGGGCCACTTGGACGGGGACTTCGAGCTGTGGAGCCGCTTGAAGAGGTTGATCAGCAACTCGCGCACGATCACACCCGCGGTGTCGCTCAATTGCTGCGCGAGCGCAAACAAGTGCTTGGAGAGACCGTCAAGCTGCAGGTTGCATGCATACAAATCCAAACGTTAGACATGCTCGGCAACAGATAGCTGGAGCATCGATTACCACAAGAGCAGGAAGGAGGCAAGGGAACGTACATCTTCTCGGTGGATCGCATACTGGCTCGCCCACTTGAGGAACTGGCGGATCAAGATCGCAAAGAAACTTCGCATCTTCGACTGGTTCTCCACACTGAGACGCGGCGAGTAGTACGTGATAATGCGTTCGACAATCAACGCGCGGTTCGCAGGCGCATGCTTTGCGTGCTTCTTGAAGAGCATCGTGAGATCTTCCGGACTCTCGGGACATGGGAACACGAACGGCAGTTCTTCCGCGGCTTCCTTGCGCTTTCTCTCTTTCTCTTCATCATCGTCTTCGTCGTCGTCTTCGTCGACTTCGTCTTCATCGTCTTCACCATCTTCATCGACGTCGGCGTCATCGTCTTCCTTGTCTTCTGCTTCATCGTCATCGGACTCCGCTTCGGAATCCTCTTCTTCCTCCTCCTCCTCCTCCTCCTCCTCTTCCATTTCCTCTTCTTCCTCTTCCTCCTGTTCCGCGGCATTAAAGCGCGCATCGAGGTCGTAGTCGGCGGACAAATCGTCGTCCGTTGGCGGCATCACAATGAGCTGCGGCGTCTTCTTCTTGTCCTTCTTGCTGCCCTTCTTCCCCTTCTTCCCCTTCTTGCCACTGTCGTCGTCGCTGTCGTCGTCATCGTCCCCCTTCATGCGCGCAACCCGCTTCTTCTCCAACTCCGCGAGTCGATCGCGCTCCTTGCCAGCGGCTTCTTCGGGGGACATGCGTCGCTCCGTGGCTTTCGCCTTGGCTTCAAACGCAAACTCACGAGTCAGCTTGTCAAACTCGTCCATCGGCGTCTTCTCCTGGATCTCCTTGCCGTTCGCGCGCGTGGGACGGAACTCGAGCAACCCGCGGATGTCGTTGAAGCCTTCGTCCAGGTTGTCGGTCGCGTCTTCCTGCGCCGACTTGTTCTTCTGCCGCTCGGCTTTGAACATCTTCGCCTTCATCATCACTTCCTGCATGATCTCCTTGTGGGACTTCTTGCGACCGTCGTCGCCCGTCGCGTCCGCACCACCAGCGTCGTCTGACGGACCATAGTGACCGGCCGTCGATCCGCCGACACCGCCACCAAAATGCAGCTTGTTCACGATCTCCTTGTCCATCTCGCGGTCGTGGTCGTCTTCGTCAAAGTCCTGCTCAAACTCGCCGTCGTTGTTCAAGTTGTCGTAATCGTCGATCTTCGCGCCGCGGTGGGTCAAGAACAGCTCGTCGTCGTCTTCGTTGTCCGAATCGTGGAGCGCGAACGCGCTCGCATTGCGCAACTTGCGCTTGCGCTCGGTCTGGAAACGCGCGATCATCTTGTCTTCGAGCGACATCGTCGGGTCCTGTTCGCCCAGTCGGCGATCTTTGAACATGTTGGCCTTGTTGCGCGCCTGGAACTGCGAACCGAGCGTCTTCTTGCGCTTCGCTTCGGCTTCGGCGCGCGCTTCCGCCACATTGCGACCCTGACCCTTCACTCGCTTGCCGATGACCTCGTACTTGGTCTTGGCGTTGCTGCGCACGTCGAATGGGTTGCGTCCACTGGCGGACGATGTGCGCACCACGGAGCCCTTTGGCGCGGTCGGACGGCCACCTCCACCTCGACCTCCACCACCTCGACCTCCTCCACCTCGACCTCCTCCACCACGACCTCCTCCACCGCGACCACCTATTTTCATGTTGCCTCCTTTCTTCATAAACACCATCTTGGCTGTGTGTATATATACAAGACGCTGCTACCGAAGGAGAGAGAGAGAGTTTCTCTTCGCGCGCGCGTGCACCACTTGCCGTCGGCGCAAGACTTCAAGAACAGAAAGTTGCTGGTTATTGCGGCGACTCGAGCGCTCTTCCCAGCGCCAATCAAACGGCACAACGTTTCATGGGATTTTGGTGGGCACAAAGAGTTGGGTGGGATGTGTGGGTGGTTTGATTGTGTTGACGGGTGGTGGGTGATTCGAAGACCCATGGGTGCTGCAAACGGGTAGCAACTATGGACGGGTTTCGAGTGATGGACCAAACCCGAACCTAAAAAAAGTGGACTGCAGAAAGTGCCAGTAAAGGTCGAAACTTGCAGTCGCACTCCCTTGGTTTAGATACTCGCTTTCGCATCAAATACGGACATGTCGAGTCTGGGGAAAGGGGTGGATGTGCTCCAACGAACACACACTAAGTCGACCATGATCAGCTCGGAAAACCGACTCAAACGGTCCGACAGATAGCGGTTTCTGTCGATTTAACATCGACGACTTTTCAGCAGAGACGCTAATTGCTCACTTTGCACATCACCATGCAGATCAGAACACACATGTTCTTGTAGCGAGGGCGACATCGAAAGTGGCGACTCGCATGTATGACTTGGCTGGCGGGTGAAAGCACAAAAAGGGAAAGGAAGCAGGTCAGAACCGCTGCGCATATTGATCCCCCTCCCTCTCCATAGCGGTCTAGTATCCAGGACGGTCCCGACCACCACCACGACAGCAGCAGCAGCAGCAGCGAATGGAGAGAAAGATGGAACGTGGTGTGGCAGTCGCGATCCTCGCGCACCAGCCACTCGACGACGAAGAGCTCCGGTTGTCGATGGACGATATCCACACGCTCGAAGCGCTCGAGCACCAGGAGGATCACGATGTCGATATGGACATCGGCTTGGACGCTGCTGCGGATGTGGACGACGTGGACGGGTTTCGCCCGAGCGCGATGCTCGACCGACGTCTGGAAGAAGAGTACGGTGGCGCGTTCTATTCGACGTGCTTCCAGGCGTCGGAGCTGGTCGAGAAAGATCTCGACGGCGGGTTTGTCGACATTGAGCAGATGCTGCTGACCGAGTCGGAAGAGTTCCTGACGTCGCAGTTCGCTGGTCATGCGCATGCGACAGGTGCTCTCAATGGTGGTGACCATCGCATGCTCCGAGCGGAAATCACGGCGCGACATTTCGTGCATGCGAAGAGCGCGAGTGGTGGTGGCAGCAGCATTGGCGCATCCAGCAGTAACGACGATGCCGCCCGACTGGTGCTCTTGAAGCAAGCGATCGCGAGTTCAGCTGTGTCGTCGTCGTCCATATTTAACATGCCACCGAAATACTTCGACAGCGTGCAGAGTTCGCCACAGAAGCGACGAGCGCATCGCCGCACGTTCGGCGAGCGCGCTCAGCCGTTTGGATTCGATCGAACCAACCGCCACTCGTGTATTATTAAGCAAGATGTTTTGGCACAGCCCAGATACTTTAACGATGGCCACGACGCTGTCGCCATCACGAACGATGAAAACTGTCCACCGTCGACCGCAGTGGACGACGACGAAGAAGAAAAATACGACAACGAAGTGATCCAGATGAAGGAAGAGGTCGTGGATGTCCGTGTCCAGGTGTGCGCGCCGAACGAGTCTGTCGATGAGATGATGGATGAAGACGTCCGTGACGAAGATGGACGGGAAAAAGCATCGGTGGTGGTCAAGCAGGAACACATGCAACCCCCAGTGTTCGTTCCTTTCACGGGGTTCAGAAGCATTAGTGACGACGAGCACCTCCATCGCGCCACTACTCCTATCAGCACCGCCGACGAAGACGGAGAGGAGAAAGAACGAGCACGAACGACGCTGCGCACTCCATTGCACCGAAGCCTGTTGTCGCCCACGCCGTCGAAGGCGTTGGAGCAATCCCACCACCACTCGACCCCTTTGCAGCAGCAAGCCAGCGGGTGCAGCAGTCGGTCCATGTCTCCCGCGGATGCCTTTGAGAAAGTTGCTGTCGTGCAAGTGAGAGACTCTCCCGGTCGAGTGGACAAGTTTGAGTGGAAGATCGGAGCGCTGTTGCAGCACGGTAGCAGCACACCAGAGGACAGCGGGAAGAAACAGCAGCGACCGCTCTTGGCGTCGGAGCTGGGCAAAGTGGACGCGTTTGCATCGGCATCAGGTGACCTCCTCGCCGCGTCCTCGGGTCTCACGGGAACCGCAACGACAGCTGCTGGTTCGTCTGCGGTGCTTCCGCCGCGGTATTTCCGCGGTGTCACGAGCTCCCCTCAAAAGCGCCGCGTGCATTCCACGACGTTTGGCACGTTCGCTCGCTCCTTTTCGTTCACGGGGACACCACTCAATGATCTGTAAAGTAGCAGCACAAATCGGATGAAGGAAAAAGGCGTTGTATCAAAATAGGCAAGTAGGTTTAGTTATGTAGTTGTTGTGTTTCTTGAATGCGAAAGCAAAAGTCGAGCAAATGGTGCGTGTTGAGCATTTACAATCCTGCTTCTGGTGGAGAAATGCGACCAAAATCCATTGCCATCGTCACTAAAATAGTTTGGGATCCGTTGGAAGAGGCGACCGCGTCTGCTCAATGAGTGTCCGTTGTGGTCGACTTGCATTTGCTGCTCTTCCTCGATCGTCAGCGAGCATGGTCGACGACGAGCTCTTGGACGAAAAGGTCGCCGTTCTTGGGACAGCGGCAGTGTTTCTTCGACCCTTGCGCTTTTTGTGAGTCTTGATGTTTGCTTGATTGCATTTCCGCAAGCACATCCGCAAAACACTTGCAGGGTGAGGCTCAAGTGAGAATCCCAAATCCTTGTGTAGGTTTGACGTGGAGACCGAGATCGCAGTCGTTGCTCCAGCACAGTCCTCTCCGAACGACGACGCGGACGCAAAGCGAGAGAGCGAGGATGTGGTGCTGGGGGAAGTGCACGTCCACATCATGGTGTCGACGCGTCCGCCGCTGATCGAGCGACAACAACTGAACGGATTCCTTCGAGTCGAGCGACCGGGTCGCGCCACCGGCGAGTTTGACGATCAAGACGACGACGCAACTGGGTTTGACAGGCACGTGTCTCCAGCGCTTCATCATGGTGCCGAGATGGAGACAGAGGAGCTCCGCGGCTTGAGAGGCACGTTCGTATGGCTGCTTGTGCGAATGCAAGCGCAGAAGATGCTGCATCACCGACTCCGACATTCCCGCGTGCAGTACCAAGTCAGTCCCGCCACGGAGAGCTACCTTTTGCCGATCGAACACACAAACGTGCGTATCTTGTTGTTGTTGTTGTGTGTGTGAGCCGCATGTCATGGCAGGGAATGTCGCTTCGAGTCAGCGATACATACTGATGCATCCTTCAACCAGGTCATCAAGCTCTTGGTCACGGACGAGTTACTCGTGCAGATCGATACCAAGACGTTGCAGTTCAGCTTCATCTCGCCACCGCCACACGCATCGCCTTCTATCGCTGTCGAGTAAGAACCGCCTAATCGATTCTGGAGTTCTTGAGGTTGCGAAACGCTGGTTCTGATCTCGGTAAACGAAACAAATATGCCGAACGCTGACATGAAATGCAGGAAGGTTTCGCGCGAACAACCAGCAGAAAAAGACGCGAGACGCCGCCAGGATGACTCTACACCTGCTGAACACGATGCAAAAGAAGTAGAGCGCGCTCGAATCATCGCGGAGCGACATGAGGAGAAAGCTGCTGCTGCATTCGCGGTGGCTCAGGAAGCTGCCGCAGCATTGGGAAGAGAGCGCGAGCAAAAGCGACTGCACGACCTGGAGCTGCAGCACGAGAAAGACGCGACTGAAAAGCGGTACGAGCACGAACGCGAGCTGCTGCAGCAGGAGCTCAAGCGCAGAGAAGAGCAAAACAGCCAGCTCTCCCATCTCACGACGCAATTAGAAGAGCAGTTGCAGGGCAAACAAGACTTTATGAAGAACTTACAGCAGACTACAAGCAAAACGGACCAAACCATCGAGGTGCTTGCTTCCACTCAGTGCGTCCTCATCACTCACTTCGTGGCTAACTCTCTTCGTCTGTCTTGCTGACATGTGCTCCAACTCCACCCACGCAGATGCTAAAGCAACGCATGGCGGGGGATGCCAAGGAGCGCGAAGAGCTACAACGTCGACTGCGGACACTCGAAGACGAGAAACTTGAACTGCTTAGAAAGAGTCGCGCGTGTGCTCTGCAATGATAGATATAAAGACGAACCGTCGTCCATTCACAAACCACACTCATCACGATAAACACACACACACACAGAGTCGTCGCGGTCGCTTCGATCCGTTACTCCGCTCGTGTGTGTTGTTGTGGATGTGCTTGTTCTTGCTGCGCATGGAACTGCGTCGCGCGTCGCACGAGCTCTCTCTCGCGCTCCTTCTCCTCTGCTTTTTGCTCGTTTTTCCGCGTGATCGCCGTCAGCACCGTCGGCTCTTCCTGCAGAAGCTGGTACATGCGCAGCGTGTCGTGTCCTTCCTGCAGGAACTGCTGGATCTTGGTCGCGCTTGTCTCGTCGCGCCGCAAGCGGATCAGCTCGCGGGTATTGTACTGCAGCTTCTTGCCCATGCTGCGCTCGGGGAACACGCGCGCGACGCGCAGCACCTGGCGGTACAGCTGGAGCACTTGCTGCTTCGTGGCAGGGGATGCAGCGACCATGCTTGATAGACGAGAGCTCCTTGTCGATCTGGATTCCGGTTCTTTTTCCGCGTTGCTGCGATTTGTGTGAGAATACTGGTATGTGAGGTGTCGTTGGGTTAATAGTGGGATATTGCAGTTGCGGAACGGATTTATGGAAAGAGGAAAGAAGCGAGATGGTGTATGCTCACTTCAAATATGGATTGGATCATATTGTAAAATGGATAGAAGAGAGTGAGAAAAGAGTGAGGATAGCTGTTCTGGAAACTGGCAGTCTCTGATGTTGACAGTCTCAGAATGCGGTTTGAAAGAGAAGTCGTTCAGAAAACCACCAATCACGGGACCAGATAGGTGGTCCATGACGATCCAGCGAGTGCGATTGGCGTAAAAAAAGGCAAATGGAGACAGCGCTCTGATTGGCAGAAAAAGATGACTCTTCAAATATGATGACGCACAGCAGCGATCGCCTAAATTGGTGCATGTACTTCCACGCCCATATCCACACCGACGGATGCACACTTCAACATGCAGCAACAAGATGCTACATGTCACGGACGACATGTGCACATCTTGTCCTGCAAACTGATTGGCCGAAGGCGTGATGGCCACCATTCCCTCCTCAGCAACACACTCATCTCGACGCGACTCGGACGAGCAGCCGCGATGACGACGATGATGGGAATTAAAACTCCGAACCATTGTGGTCCAATGAAGGCGCTCTTTCGCATGGATGGGACTGCGGCGGGTACAAGCACGCGCCACAGCATCGCCAGATACCCGCGGTCGCTCTCGCCAAGTAGCTCTCCCTCCGAGCATGCACATTTGCGCCATTCGCGACCACCAGTATATATACCGACGTGTTTCAATGCCTCCTTCATCGCTCTCTGTGTTTGGAAAAATGCGCTGGAACGCATGTGACTGCGACTGTGTCCTGCCGAGCTGCTTCTGCACATGCCGCACATGTACGCTTCACGTGATCTTTCTCTCCGATGATGCTCTTCCCACACACAGCGATTCATCCAGAACACTGCCGCATTGAGCGATGAAGCTTTTCTATGCTGCTCCAACCAACACTCGATGGAAGATGCGCTCTCATTCCACGCAGTCTCAGGAAGTTTATGGCCATCTGTGTCTGCAAGGACATGAGCGAACCACATGCGGCGCTCTGATTGGCCAAAGGCATGATGGAACGAAGAACAGCAATGCGAAGCTTCTCTTTGCATGTCGGACATCCATTTCCGCAACCGCTGTTTCCTTTCCGGTCACTTTGGATCTTGACGCCCGAGCGCCATGACGACGACGATGAGAAACCCGACCAAGAGCTTCGGCCACATGGCCACGCTGTTCCTCCTGGGACTGCTCGCCCTCATGTCTGGCAGTGGCTGCGACGCACGCCGCAGCTACATGCGCCACTCGGTGATGATCCTCTCCAGTGTGTCTCCGTCCAAGGCGTACGGCGATATGCTTTTAGCGCTTCGTGGGCGATATGCTTCAGGTGTGTCTGCATTCGCAATTGACGTGTGTTTTTCTCTCCTGTATGGTTGTAGGGCGATTCATGCGCGTCAGCTGGTTCACGATAACGACTGGGGGACACTCGCGACGATCTCCGTGCCGTTCAAAGGAGTGCCGTTTGCGAACATCGTCTCGTACAGCGGTGAGCAAGAGCATGCAGATTTCTACGCGCATGCGCTATACGAATTGACACCGATCGCGCTCTTTTTGGGGATCGTTGCGTTGTAGACGGCGTGGGTAGCTCTGCGGAAGCTGCAACGGGAGAGCTGTTCTTCTACCTCACACCCATGGACTCTACAGGTGCGTCTTGAGAGGAGGACACAGACATGCGTGCATGTCGCGAAACCACCAGCGAACTCATCCTGTGTGCTGAACAAACCATTGCAGCGAGCGATCTCGCGGTGAACCCAAGCGCGAGTATCGCCATTTCCTTGATCCAGGAAGGCAAGAACGCTTGCAAGATGGATGTGGAAGACCCGACTTGCTGGAAAATCACATTCACGGGCAAAGTCGTCCCCGTCCCGGCGGATAAAGTCGAGTACGCCAAGAAAGCGCTCTTCTCCAAGTACGTACTCCCCTTGTCGTTCGTTGCTGCTGTTGCTACCGGTGCTCGTGCTAACCCATATGTGATCTTGCATCGTCGATGATGTGGGGTGGATCACAGGCATCCTCAAATGCAGTACTGGCCAAACACCCATGGTTTCAAGCCATACGTGCTCCAGCCTGAGAACATCGTGCTTCTGGACTACTACGGCGGCGCCAAGCATATCCCTGTTGACGAGTACTACAGCGTGAAATTGGGCAGCGATGATGACGACGATGCGGAGCAAATCCGCATTGAAGAGTTCTACAGCGTGAAGCACTAAACCCAATGGATGCGCTCGCATGACGACGACCCGCGCCTGCACTATGGAGCCACCAGCACACACAATCAATCCAGTCCACTGTTGCGTTTCCTCCATGTTAGGATTAGTAGTGCTGTGCACACAAATGGGTAACGCTCCCTCTACTATTTTCTCTATTACAAAAAAATGCACACCACAGCTTTTGAGCTCATACTCCAAGGTCTCAACAAGCCTCCTCTCGTATACATTGCATGGTCTCCCTATCACACCAAACCCATCGCCACAAACGCACACTGCGACGCACTCAATACGCCCACTGCGTTGTCAGCAGCAGCAGCGGCGTGAACGACAGCCAAAAGAGCACGTCCAATGTCCCCCACGTCGTGACTTGGTAGAGCTTGGCCGTACCGTGGCGCGGCGACGCGTGGCGGTTCCGCTGCGAGAAGAAACACACCATCCAGATCGAGAACATGGCTGCAAACGCGAGGATCGGGTACAGCACGAACGCTGGCGGCGCATCGCTGAAAAGCACGCCGTTGGCCGAGAACTTCACCCACACGAGCACTTCAAAGACCGCGATCGAGAGGATCATCCACGCGTTTTGTCCCAATCGTTTGCACTCGGGGTTCGACAAGAACTCATAGTACTACGCAGCAAGAAAGGAACACAAACCAGTTGCGTTAGAGATGCTGGATGCAAATGCTTCAAGGGACCACATACACAACGACAAGGGGTATCGAGCACGTGGTGTCGAAGTACGGTCCATACCTCGGCCGCTCCTGGGATCCCGATGAGAAACACGAGCGACAAGCGATACGCATTGAAATTGCTTTCTTTCGGGATGCTCAGCGTGTTGAGCAAGAAGAATGCGTTCAGTTCGACGAGAAGACACACCACAAGCGCAAACATGATCTAAACGTCCCATGCATGCATGCAGATCCTGGGTTAGTCCTCGGCAAGTCCCCACGACGCTTCAGACACACCACTCACCTGTGCAAAGCGCTTGAAGCTCGAGAACACTTCCCAGTGGTACTGCGACCAGCTAATCGGCGTGAACTGGCTGAGCACCAAGAGCAAGTAGCCCATTTTCTTCTCCTTCTTCCCCGACCAATCGTACTCCTTGGTCTCGAAATACCAGAGCGTGAGGCGACCAAGGAACATGCCGAGCAAGTTGGCTCCCAGCAAGTCCATGAACAGCGAATCCCACCAGCACTCCTGGAAATCCGGGATCACAAACTGGAACGCGAGCTCGAGGATCTCAAACGCGATACTGAGGACCCAGCAAAAGCGCCAGTCGCGGAACATACACATCTTTCCCCACCACCCGGTCACGTGCGCGAGGAACCAAATACTAGACACACCTCGGTAAATCGTCTGTGTAATCGTATCCCCATCCACAAACAATGCATCCGTCAGAAACCCGTGCTAGAGCATCGTTTTCCTCCTGCAGATGACACGTACGTTCGAGTTGATTTCGCACTCCAGCTGTGCACCGGCGACCGCTCGCTTCAAACTGCCGACCTCGGGGAACAGGAACTGCATCGACAGGATTGCGCCTTGGCGGTTTTGCACCGACATCGCCGCAAGGAGGAGCAAATACACCACGGAACAGCCGTGCACGATACGCCACAAACCAGGGTGTGGACGAACCTATTTCCACAGCACAAAAGGAAGATGCATTAATCCACACACCATTTGCGGAACATCCAAGCCATAGTACAAGCATCGCCGACACATTACCATAAGACCGTCGCGCGTTTGCAAGAAGCAGTACACGAGGAAGATGAGCACTCCCGTCGACAGTCCATTGCGTACATTCTCAGTCACATCCTATCCACAGAAAACGAGTTCAGATACCCACCACTGCAAAGCTTCTCTTTCCTTCCCTCTTCCTCCATAACAACAATCCACAATAAGCACAACACCCACCTGCGAGTCATGCGTGAAGGAGAAATACGACACGGCGGCGACGACGAGCGCCAGCACGGCAAACTGGCGCGGCTGCTCGCGGAAGAGCAGCAGGTTCTCCAAATCACTGCCCCGCGCGGCACGGAACATGTTGTCGGGGAAATTCTCCCCGAAACGAGGACTCAGTCCAATAACCAGCGACTCGGACAGCGACATCTTCTGTTCCTGCTTGCCAGCACCAACACCATCGTCATCGTCGTCCGCATTCGTATCGGAGTGGTCGTTGTCGCTCGCAGAGGTTGCCGGTTGCAGGTTCGACAGCTCGCGCGAGGTGTTGCGCCGCTGACGCAGCTGGTACCGGTGCGCAGCAGCAGGAGGAGGAGACTTCTTGTCGCTTGGAGCCATGTCGATGGCGCTGCAAGGGTCGATGCGGATGGATGGAGCGAGTGTCTGGTGCAGGAGGGGGCGTGTGTGCTTTGCTGTTGGGAAAAGCAATTGGTGCAACACAATGGATATCTCTTTTGACTACCAAGTAGTCTTGATAGTGGAAATGGACGAAGATCTGCTAATGCGTACTACTATTTGGAGGCGCATCATGCAGCGTATAGAGGTTGATGGCTTTTCTTCCTGACTGCAATGCGAGCTGTGCAGCCATATGAAGCATGCAAAGGGTCGAGTAGCACTCCAAAGAAGAAGTCATCGGTACTGAGCGCGACAGATTAATTCGTGTCGAATCCGACTGAATCTGGCTGATTAACGAAAGATCAATTCAAACAGTCTGATGCACGAATCAGATGTGGACTCTTCAAACTAATGGGTGAATGCAAACATTGCAATTCTGCACATCCAGATCCAAAATGGACCAAAATCCTCATCGCCACCTCAGGAAACGTAAAGCTCCCTTCATCCACATCTCGACCACTCCCTGCTCATTGGCGCCATTGTGTGCACTTGGAAACGGCAGACATCACCTATTTTCTGTTCGGTTTTGTCTCTCTGACGCGATGACATGATCGCAATTCTCACCCATTCGCCACGTGCTGCTTCGGGTGTGTCTTTGCGCCAGCACGGACATGCGAGCAGCTGCTGAGTATCACACTCTGACTGCCTTAATGACGCAGTTGCTGCGAGAGGTTCTACGCGCACCAATGCGCACCCCCAGCTGCAACGTCCTGGAAACCATGGACTTGTGGAGAACCGATCCATTCCACCACTCGCGATGCTGCCGGCACTGTGCGTTCTTGGAAGTCTGCTTGGGATGCCATCGACGCATTTCGTTCACGCTCTCCCAGGACTGTGTTGTTGTAATCCTGCAGATATCGCTGCTTCAGTGATTTGTGGCGTCTTGAAGTACAAAAAAGAATCTAGAGAGTATGCGTGCACTCCTTCTCATCCTCTCGGTCGTCGAGAGGACATGCCATTGGATGGCAACCGGAAGCATGTTTGTTTGCTGCAAAGAAGCACGACCGCACATATCACAGCATCGCGTGCGGTTCCAGGATTCTACCTGGTGCACACATGCTGAAACCACTGGTGGCGTCCTGTCCTGTCGTAACACACCTGCAAGGACTTTCGCTGCGCTCTCTCTAATCGATTGCTGCTGGCGTTGCATCTCCAAGGATTAGCTCCACAATGTAGCAACATGCATGCGCAGCAATCACGCATATTCGGTTCGGGAAACCTCCAAAGGAACCCAAACACGTCCTTTTCATCATTTCCGAGCATCCCGGAAGCGTGGGTGCTCAGTCTCGCTCCAGAATAGCGAGAAGCCTCCAATTGCGCACACCCGGATAAAGTGCGACAGGATGGGAAGAGAAATTAAAGCAAACGCTTCGTGTAGTAATACCGTATCTCGTTGACACAAATCGGGTGGCGCTTGATGCGCGATCACGCGACTCCTCTTCCGAAAGAAACTGTCACGAAGGAAGCACTTTGCCGCGCATCGCAGGAGCGAAGTGGAAGGCAAGCAGGCAAGCAGTGCGAACTGCATCTCCCCGAGAGATTCTTGTGGCGAGTTGCTCACACATGCAGAAGGGTCGGACTTCAGTTGGCGCAGAGTGTTTCCGCGCGCAAGCAGCGAACGCACCGCATGTGCTGTCAGGGTGAGCGCCGTCATCGCTGGTCTACGCCGTGTTACCAACGGCCGATGCGAGCGTAGCGTAATGATGCAGTGATGCAATGGTTCCGAGACATCCTGAGGTGAAGGATCCTCTTTTGGCTCCGGATGTAGTGGCTTTTTTGGCTACTATTTCTTGCTGGTGGGCTCGTTTACCCGGAGTTCCACAACCAGAGTTGTGTCGATGCGTTTTAGAAAGGCTTTGCTTTTGAAGAGAGGATATGTTGCACCTGTCATGGAAGGAATAGCACCTATTGGCAGCACACATAAAGAGGTTGTGCATGGATGCTCCTGACGAGTGTGTGCAATTGCAGGAGTGTGTACACTGATCGAGAAGCTCTGCGACATAAAATAGAAGCGCAAACGCAATCGCGGACATGGACGAGCGTCAGTCGGGAGCTTCAGACGATGAGTGCGTCCTTCCTTCTGCGAGACTCTGCATCCATTTCGTCGGGGAAGTGCAGACTTCCACTCTTCGAGTCACGCATTGCCATTCATACCTTGGAACGCGTTGCACTTGCGTTGCGGCAACCAGAAACGACAGCTCGCGCACCAGGTTTCTATGCAATTGGCTCCCCTGTCGCCATGCACTATAGAGTCGAGTCGCGATGCGAGGCACGAACACAAAAGATCTCAAATCCACTTCCGGTTCATCCTCAGCGATCACGAATGTCTCTCCATGCCAAGTCAGACGACACGCACATCCTCAACGCTGTTGCATACCAGACAAAGGTGCAAGAGCGAGCAGAGAGCTCTACGGTATCCGCACCCAAACGCACAGTTCGATGTGACTCAGACTGGCTGGTCGCATCAGGATGGGTGTACGTGGGCAGCTCTCCCACACTGACAAGCACGGCGTCTTTTAACTGGACCCAGCATGTAAAAGCCGAGTCTTAATCGCAAAGTCACCTCACTGCAATTAAGAAAGTCCCGAGAGAAGCACTGGACAGATGTACCCCTGTTGATGGACACGCTGCGAGTACAGTACTGCATCACGCAGTGAGTTCCGTCCATCTTCCGTCTGGAAAGATCCATCCCTGTCTGTCTGTCTGATTCGGCGGTCTGACCGATACTTGCAGTAATCGCTTCGAAGGTCCGTGCTAGAATCTGCAGCTTGCACCCTCGACACGTTTGCATGGGTGCAAACTACACGCTGGACCAGGTAGGCGGTCAAAGTGCAAATAGTGGGAGGGCATCAGTTCGACACAAATGCATCGTGCAAGTGCTAACGCGACAAAGAGCACCAAGTGAGTGCCATCCATGCAGGATACAGTACAGGCTACAGTAGATCCTCTGCCATTCAGTTGACTGTCTCGCATCGACCGCTTTCCACTGCATCGCAAAAGGAAAGAACAAGTTGAGTCCAGACTAGGGACTTCCAGATCCTGGATCTGCCACGATGACTTGGGTTCAGCAAAGTGAACCTTCCCGAGCTTGAGACCAGACTTTACGCACGTACGCATTCCACAGCAGCGTTTTCTCCGCTGCTGGCAAACAAGACACCGCCAGCATTGAAGCAGGACAGCACAGGCAACAGTTTTGGGTGTGGCTCTTCCATCTACCTTTACACCCATCCACACCAACATGCTGGTTCTACAGCAGATTAATTTTGCCAAACGACTGGTGGTTCCATTCTCGATCGAGCATGAACCCCACTTGCAGTCACCAGGTGTGCGTTTCGAATGAGTCTCCCGAGATTCAAGGATTGCTGGGACCAGCGTTTGAAGCAGACACTCGCGTGCATGGGTGGGGAAATCCTGCTGGGAAACTGTGCAAGGAACTGGCTGATCGATCCAACGGCAATCACAGAAAGTGTCACTCTCTCCCCGCACTATTCCCTAGACCTCGCAAAGCAAAGCCACCACAGTCTCCACTGCGATCTCTCTCTCTCTCTATTGCATTCACTAAACAAAAAAGTCGATGGACATCTCCGTCGATCCAACAGAGAGCGCGGATACATTTGGGACTTTCTTGGAATCGTCTCGAGCGGTTCCCATCGCTTCTTGAGAGTTCAACGGAGGCTATCGTATAGAGGCATGTGTGCGTGTGGAAAGGATCGTGTCGGCATCGGATCACGACCGCACAAAGAAGAAGGAGATCAGGCGGAAGAGAGAGGAAAGCAACCACAACGCGAAACGCGTCGCCACTTGCTTCATTGCGAGGGGACAGATGATCTGATCTGTCACATCCCACCCAGAAAACGTGCAGCTCTGGGTAATGACCTCTGCAACTCGGAACCCTTTCGCAAACGCGTACAATGGAGGTTTACTATACTCACAATTGCGTTTCGATCACACATACTGTCCGGATAGCGACTAGAAGAGGTGTCAACATGTCCCGTTTTGTAAAAACTCCGAGTGTTCCTGAGTACGTATCGGAGTGAGCTCCTCCTCCCATCGAGTGTCCCGTTTTTACCGCATTACGCAAGTCGGAGAGACCAAACAGAAACGTAAAGGCTAGGATCGGATGCAGCTCCACCCTGCGAAACAGAGTACGCAATTGCATGAGTCAATGCGAGAGCGAGCGACACTGCTGAAAAAGCCCCGACAAATACATACCCTCTCGAACCGGAGCGATCTCGATAGGGAGGGCGGACAAGAAATGGAGCATCTGCTTTGCGCTGACCTTTCTGTTCACCCCCGAATGGAGCTGCTCGAAGCGACAGTAGGCGTGCTTTATGGCAACGACGCGCTTTGCTCTGCGTAATATCAAAAAAGGACTCCATGCCATTTATACTCAGCCGATACATTGTGCGCTATCGCCAACTGGGCAGCTGTGCCAGAAATCAGGACGACAGGAGGCAATGCTGACTCTTTCCATGCGGTGGCGTCCGTTACTGGAGGGTGTCGGTTGAGCTCGTCCAGCAGAACCCACCGAGCGCTTCCTTGAGCGCACCAGCATGTGCTCCTGGTCTTCCGTGCCAGATGCTTCTCCCAGTTACTCGTGCCAGGATCCTTGATTGTGTTGCCGCTAGTAATACGAGCGGGAGGAGCGCCAGCGTCAACGCATGGTGCCACTGCTGCTGTGGGAGAACCAGGTCTGTCTGCCTCATCTCCGTGGCGGTTGGGATGATGACCCACTGGACTGGACTCTGTCTGGCTGAGGGAAGGCTTGAAGGATGTCCCTGCTCTGTCGTCCGCACACAGACGGGACTTTCGTCACCCCCTCTGCCTGCGGATCAAGCAAATCCGACAAAGACGAGCCGCTGTCGTCCTCTTCCTTCTCTTTCTTCTCCGCGTGCTTCCAGTCGCTTCACACTTGTTTTTCAGGCCAGGTGCGAGCGCGAACTGCCTCGCAAGCAAAGCAAAGCCTGTCCGTTGTGTGACAGCGTCGCCCACTCTCCCTCACACACACACACACGCACACACACCAGTGCCTCAGACCACTTCCAGTTTTGTTTAATTTGCGAGACCAGGAACGTCGCTCTGATCGATATACACACTCGCACACAGCCAGCGAGAGCAACAGACAGACAAACAGAAAGCAACGATGCATCTCCGGTTCCCGCTCCCCGCAGGGTACTTCCCCAAGTTCGAGCTCGCTCCCGACGAGACCATGGCGTTCCAGAGCCTCGTGAACGACATCGTCAAGGAGACGCGACGCGACCAGCTGCACTACGTGAAGGACGGCAAGATGAACGTGGACTCGCGCACGTGGAAGCTGTCCAAGTCGAAAGAGCGGCTGCACGTCTACCGGAAGCGCGCCGCGAGCGGTCCAGGTCAATTAGGTCTCTACGGCGCCACGGAGTCGACGTCGTCGTCGCTCTCGCGCTCGGGCTCGGAATCCTCTCAGGACAGCTTCAACCACTCGGGGACACGCCGCATGATCCCGACTCGGACGTCGTCGTCTGCCAGCATGAGCTCCAACCGCAGCAGCGTCAGTTTCGACACTGAGAGTCTCGGGAACCTGACGCTCCACGACCGTATGGACGAAGAAGTGTCGCGCAAGAGCATCGCGCCGTCCGTGCTGGGCTTCGGTCTGATCGAAGGGTCCATCGACGACATCATCTACGGCATCCACGAATCGTCGACGGAAGAGATGAAGACGATGGCGTCGTTCCTCGGCGATGACTCGCTGATCGACTGTGCCGTGCTGCACACGTTGCGCCTCACCAGGTCGACGTATCTGGGTCTCAAGTGGAAACTCACGCGCTCGCTCGGCGGCAACCGCGATGTGTGCTTTGTGGAGTATGTCGGCATCGCCGTCGATGCGAAGGGAGAGCGGTACGGGTACCACGTGCTGGAATCCGTTCCTGTGGGCAACTGTCCTCCGTTCGCCGACAACTCGATCGTCCGTACGAACATGTCGTTCTGCTATTTATTCCGCGAGAGCAGCCAACCCGGTCTTGTCGATGTGTTCATGGAAGGCGCGTTCGACTCGACTGCGGATGCGTTGACTGCGGGCGGTGTTGGCGACAACCGAAGCGCGATGGAGATGCTGTTCGGTCTGGGCACGGCGTTTGTGGCCGCTGAAGCGAAGAAGCTGTCGGCGTTAGTGGCCAAGCAATCGGCGCAGCCTCCGGTGAAGGCGAGTGGGAACCACTGCTCGATCTGTCGCGCCAAACCTGGTCTGCTGTCGTCGCACTTGGTGTGCCAGGGCTGTGGGTGCGTGATCTGTACAAAGTGCCGCGTGAAGAAGCAGACGTTCTCCCGCAAGGGCAAGATCAAGGTCTCGTGCTGTAAAATCTGCTTGGTGAACGTGAAGGACACGTCTCCATTCGAGGGGATGACGTTCGAGAAGCAGCCGCTGAATGCCATCAAGAAGAAGTCGCCCGTCCCTAGTGCCAGTTCTGCGTCCACTCCATCGGGTTCGTCTCGGGGTGTGCCGCCACTGAGCGCGCACAGTGAGCACCAAGCACAACAGGCGAAGCTTGTGCGTCACAACTCGAGTGGATCCGCCGCCGACACGGAGTACTCCCAGTCGATGCAGTCGTGGCCATCGAGCTCGGTCTCGTCGACGTACTCGGACATTGACGACCAATCGTACTACCCAACGCTGCAGCAAACGCCGGAGCACGGCTCCCAGTTGGTGATCATGGACCGCAAGATGGGTGCGGTGTCCGATGGTCCAGGCTACGGGTTCCAGCGACCTCCACAACAGCAGCAGCAGCAGCAATACTACCACCACCAACCGCCGCAACACGGCCAACCGCAACAGCAACAGCTTGCACGGTACGGGTCGCAGGGTCAACTTGTGCCGCAGAACCAGAACCAGATGCACTACCTGCCGCAGACGAGTTCGCAGATGACGCCACTCCACGGCGGCCACCACCAAGGCAACATGGGGTACGCACCACAGCAGCAAGGCTACCCTCCTCAGCAGCAAATGGGCGGCGCTCCTCCTCGAAGCGCTGGCGGTGCTGCGGGAGGCGCATACAACAACCAAACACGCGCGGGTCTGTACAACCAAATGCTGGAGCTCCAAATGGCTGCCGAGCGCGCGTACAACATGGCGAACCAGAACGCGACGTACTTGCACACCCAGCAGCGGTAGGATCGTTCATGCGAAGGTTTTCGTTGTCATTGGAAGAGCGAGAGGAACGGAAGCAGTCAGTCAGTTTATAGTTATTAGAGAGAGAGAGAGAGAGATGGGATAGGAAGCCACCAAGCAGAAAAAGACAACCGACACACCACCAGTGACTTTATAATTAATTTGATGTACGATGTGTGAGTATCTCGGATTCCAGGTTGCTCGACGCTCCTTTCCTTTGTGGTTCGCTTTCGGTGGATCCGACTCTTCCTCCCCTTGCGTGTGTGCCGATGGTACCCATTCCTACAGCTCATCTCTTCTTGTGGTTGTGTCGGCAGCATCCCCACCTCGACAAGCATGTGGTGGTGACGAGAAGCACGTTTTCCCTTGGTACTTTTGCTCCGAGAGAATACGAAAGCTCGGGAAATGGAACCGGATCTTCCCCTGCTCGTAGTACAGCAACTCCACGTCATGGCTGCTCGGCTGCAACTGCGCTACGAGAGCAGGCGCACTGCGCTTTGGACATCTGGCTTCTCCCACAACGCGGTTCTACACAGCAAAACAAGAAAACCAACAGTGAGGACCACCACGCACTACCTCAACGCATGCTCAACGCAGAGTGTTGGGTCGCACCGTTGCGGCTCGCTGGATCCACCCAAAGCAGCGCAGATCCGTCGCGAGTGCTTGCGTATCCACCAGGAATCGATGCTCTCCTCGGTCATCATCTCGCATTGGGACGTCAAATCGAAAAGCCACAAACCGGTCGCTCGGTCTCCAGTCCTTCGTTAGCGGATCCGCCTGAGCGCTCCTAGCTGACGACGCTGCTGCGCAGTTGTCGGTGCTCGCGAGGTGCCACGCAGCGATGGCAATCGCGATGTAGACCGTGCATGCCAATGAGTCCATGCCAAGATACCGTTCATGCAATCGCAATGTGCCAGAATCTCCGAAAAGACATCTTTCTGCATCCTGATGGAAGTCTGACACGCTACTTTGGGCATTGTGCAACGTGATTAAGGTGGGCCACCTCGAGTGGAGATGCGTCGATGAAACCCGTAGAAACTTATCTTCTTTCTGCTTGGTGCTGAAGGAACGAGAATGAATGCGCATTCACAACACGACGGTTTCCCGTGGAATTGCTCAAGTGGAAAGCCACGTCGCTGACGTCTGGAGAAGAGTGCGGTTGCAGCAACGTCCGCGTCGAGACTTGTGCTGCCAAGTGTCGTCATGGCGTCTGAGGAGTGCGTTGCCGTTAGACGAAGAGATCTGTCTTTCCGGCGTGCACTATTACAGCATTCGCGTTGTGCGCGCCTGCAGACAGCTCCATTGCCATGCTTCGCTCGCGTTCTGTCGAGATCAGAGCAGATGTGGCGCATCGCCACCATGTTTGGATGAGCAGTGCTTAGTCGCTTTGCCCATCCGCCTACTGCAGTGCACGCTGCCTTTCGCGCAGACCAGCAGCTCCCCTCGCAACCACTTGTAGACTGCGTAGATCCATGGCAAATGGAAACTGACAAACAATGGATCCGTTCATGCGTGCGGGTGACTCGCGGTGTGCACACGCACCATCTCGCACTAAACCCTGTTGTGGCGTCTGCGAGGAGCGGTGTCGCCGCTTTCTCTGACCAACCATTCTCGACACGGAGAGTTGGTCTGCTGTGTCTAATCAGTGAAAACGCATTCTTGCGCGGTTTACTGGATCCTTTCAGGCGTCGCCTCGTTTCTCGACCATTTGTCTCCGAATGCAGAGAGCAGCTATTTGCGTTTGGGTTTCGGCACTCGGTGCTGGAAAGAAGACGATCCTATGCCATACTGTATGCGACTGTCTGTACTTGGATGCATGCAAGCTCCGAATGAGATGCGATTCTCGAGCGATGGTCTTCTTCTGTGACGTGTGAGGAGCTGTGGGAGATGGTGAAACGACCTGTTTGTCCAAACCGATCCACCCATCTCGCCAGGATGTACCTGCAGAAACAGATTCCCTCTCGCACTCTATGAAGAGAATCGCTTGTTCTTATGGTGCTTGGTGGACCCACGCTCGCATTGCATTCACATCGCTGTCACTGCACATCAGAAACAACAACGACGAGAAGCAACAGCATGCCTCACTAGCAGCGTGTTGCCTTCGTGCTTCGTTGCTTCCAGTGGAGCGCGCACGCACTGTTTCATCCGACCTGTTGATTCTGTGGAAATGCTCTCCCAGTATTTTTTTGACGTGATCGGAAATGTTTCGCCCAACGTGCATGGAAAGTTTCCGACGGTGCACCCATCTCCTCTCTTTTATGAAAAGAAACCTCTGCAAGTTGCTACATCTTGCAACAAAGCCCGTCCACCATCGAGTTCAGCTGCAGCTTCCCGCAATTCATGTCGGAAAGAATTGCTTTTGAATCGCACGATTCATCTGAAGTTTTGCGAGAGCAAAAAACAGAACCTGCGGAACTCGGACATGGCCGCATTCATTTCCCAACTTGACCAGACGGCGGCACACCGACCCACTCGCCTCCGCGAAGAAGAAGAAGAACTGCTGCAAGACAGTCGTGAGCGATTCTCTCGACATCCGCGTATCGCTAGACCGTATCGATCCGCCTTCCGTCTCTGCGTGTAGCTTGCTGTGTTGAAGACAGCACACACTCGTAGTTTCCTTTCCTCTGAGTTGCTCGAAAACGATCTTTCTTAACCCACAAACAATGCAATCGACGCTTCGTACGAACGCTTCTCGTCTTGCTCGCCGCCAACCGGTCGCCATCTCCAGATGCTATGCGAGCGCGGCGAACACGAAGAAGCAAGAAGAAAAGGTCTTCGAGAAACGCGATGGGTCTATGGGAACGATCGTCAGTGAGCGTGCGTTCATCGAGTTCAAGCGCCAACCAGATCCGTACCGCCCTACGTATGAGCGGTTGCACGACTGGAACGAGATCAACACGGAGACGCGCGAGCCTGTGGAGCGCATGATCCAAGCGGCGCGTTGTATGGACTGCGGGACGCCGTTCTGTCAGACAAACACAGGTTGTCCTGTGAACAACTTGATCCCCGAGTGGAACGAGTTGGTGTACCGCGACGAATGGAAAGAAGCCATCGACCGATTGCACAAGACCAACAACTTTCCTGAGTTCACGGGACGCGTGTGTCCTGCTCCTTGTGAGAGTGGGTGTGTCGCCGGACTCGTCGACGATCCGATCACCATCAAGAACAACGAGTACGCCATTGTCGACCGTGCGTTCGAAGAAGGTTGGATCGTGCCGCGCATCCCTCGCCGCAATGGTCTTCGCGTCGCCATCGTCGGCTCGGGTCCAGCTGGTCTTGCCGCTGCTGATCAGTTGAACCAAAAAGGGTACTTTGTGACGGTGTACGAGCGCGAAGATCGCGTTGGTGGTCTGCTCATGTATGGCATTCCGAACATGAAGCTGGAGAAGAAGACAGTGAATCGACGAGTAGATTTATTGAAGGAAGAGGGGATCGAGTTCGTCACAAATGCTGAGATCGGTGTAAACACGCCGATGGAAAAGCTGCAAAGCGAGAATGACGCAGTGGTGCTGTGTCTCGGCTCCACGGTTCCTCGAGACATGGATGTTCCAGGACGTGATTTGAAGGGTATCCATTTCGCAATGGAGTTCTTGACGAAGAACCAGAAGCGATTGATGCTGACTGTGGACGGCAAGCTCCAAAGCGGATGGGACCGAAACTTCATTACTGCAGAGGGCAAAGATGTTGTTGTGATTGGTGGCGGTGATACCGGAACGGATTGCAGTAAGTGCTCTCAACGTCTTTCTGTTGCCATTGTGCGAGTCGATGTCTAACTTTCGTTTGCGTTTGTAGTTGCTACTTCCATGCGCCATCGCTGCAAGTCTGTGACGAATCTCGAAGTGAACCCTCAGCCACCTGCGTCGCGTGCGCCAGCGAACCCATGGCCAGAGTACCCTCGTATCTACGGCGTCGATTACGGTCACGCAGAAGTGCGCTCGGTGTTCGGTGAAGATCCTCGCAAGTACAGCAAGTTCACGAAGGAGTTTAAGGGCAACGACAAGAACGAGATCACGCATGTGGTCACACAGATGTCGCAACGCGATCCAGCGACCGGCATGTTCATCCCTGTGGAAGGCACGGAGGAAGTGTTGCCGTGCGACTTGGTCTTGCTCTCGATGGGTTTCCTAAATCCAGAGCAAACACTCGCCGACCAAATGGACTTGGAAGTCGACCAACGTCGCAACATTCGTGCGGCGTACGGCAACTACCAGACTTCCCAGGAAGGCGTCTTCGCTGCCGGTGACTGCCGCAGAGGTCAGTCCCTCGTCGTCTGGGCTATCAACGAAGGTCGAGGCGTTGCCGAAGCTGTCGAGAAATACTTCGTGACCGAAGGTGTCCAGCCAGAAGTGTCTCAAAACCAGCGCTACGGCTAGAGCGGCGGCGATCGTAACAAGCTCGAGAAGAAGGGAGAGCGTGTAGTGCTAGACAAACAGTAAGAACGGGAAAAGGTAGTGTGTCAAAGATGTTTTATTGCGGAAAATATGAGCGTATTGGTTGCGAAACCATGACAAAAAGGAGTCGAGTGCAGCAAACGTGGTGCGCAACGCAGCGTCCTACCGCTCGTTGTCCGAGGTGAGACTGTCTTTGTGCTACTGTTTCGGAAATGGGGATGCCACGACCAAAGTGAATCGGACTGCATGCAGCGGAAGTGGGAACCAGAATGTCTATCGCCGCCTGGAGGGGCAACGATCCAGTGCGGCTTTTTCTGCTTACACTTTGATGATTGGCACGAATTGTCGCAGCTCAGCAATGCCCTGCAGTTGGTGCGTTTCCTTGCCATCTTGGCGTTCAGAGCTGCAGCTGTTGTAGCGCAGGTCAAGGATGCGAACGCCTTTCAGCATCGACACGTCGCGAAGGCGCTTGCAGTCGCTGAGAGTGAGCACATGCACACTCGAAAGCGCAGAGACGTCTTCGATTTTCTCGCAGCCCGACAAATTGAGCGAGTGCACGCGTCCAAGTGCGGAAACGTCACGAACCTGCTTGCAGTGCTTCAGCGAAAGCGTGTGGACGTTACGAAGCGCCGACACATCCTCCACTTGGTGGCAGTAGCTCAGATCGAGTGTGTGCACGCTGGTGAGTCCCGAGACGTCCTGCAAGTGAGAGCACCCTGCGAGCTTCAGGACGCGCACATTTCCCAATGCGCGCACATCCTCAATGCCGTCGCAAAATCGAAGATCCACTTCTCGTGCGTTGGCAAGCGACGCAACGTCGGTGACCAACGCGCAGCCAGAGAGATTGATCCTCTGGACCGAGGTCAGTGACGAAACATCGCGCAGTCCCACGCAACGGTACGCATTGAGTGCCATGACGCCACTCAAGCTTCCGAGATCCTGGATGTTCTTGCAAAAGCTGATATCCAACTCGTGCACATTCGTGATCCCGTGCAAACTCGAGATGCGCTGGCAGCGACTAAGTACCAGTCTCCTCAGATTGCCTACATGGCTCACGTCGGTGACATTGTTGCAGTTGGAGACATCTAGTTCTTGGAGAGAGCTCTTCCGGTCTGAGCACCCAAGCATCGAGATGTCGCTGATGCCATCGCACTGACGCAATGAAAGGACTGCGACACCGGTTAGTGCTGAAACGTCCGTGATCTCCTTGCAGAGCGACAAATCCAGCGTATGAACGTTGCCCAACGCGGACACATCGCGAATGTTGGTGCAGCCACTGAGATCAAGCTCATGCACGCCACCAAGCGCACTCACGTTCGTGATGCCCAGACATTTGCGGAGCTTCAGCGTGTGAACGGATCCCAAAGCGCTCACGTCAGTGATGTTGATGCAACCGGAGAGACACAGCGTGTGCACATTTCCAAGGCTACCAACATCTCGAAGACCAATGCAACCGCCAAGGTTCAGATCGTACACGTTTCGGAGTGCGGATACATCTCGGAGCTGGGGACAATTACGCAGACTGACCTGCCGAACGTTTGCGAGCGCACGGACATCAGCGAGTCCTCGGCAAACGTTGAGCTGCACCGAGTCACAGTTCGCGAGCGGTTCAAGGTTCGAAATTGCATGGCAATACGAGAGATCGACGCTTCTTGTATTCGAGAGGAACGAGATGTCGACGAGATTGTTGCAATAGCTCAGGTCCACGTGAGAGATCCCGTCGAGAAAGTGGAGTCCGTCGATGCGAATGCAGCCATCGAGATCAAGAGCCTCGAGCTGGTTGATGCCATCGAACAAATGCACACGCGTGAATCCCGAGAGGTTGAGACTTTGGATGCGTCGCTCCCGGATCGCGCTCTCCAGTTCCGGGGAGCAGACGTAGCCTTGACTCGAAGTCGAGCGGTCATCCTCGCGAGCAAGCAGGACTGCTGCTTCTTCAGGAACTGCAATCGACAGACCTGGACTGTGCACGTTGTTGTGGATATTCTCGTCCAGTGCACAGTTCACCTTCTCTGGAACAGGCTGGAAGCACACGCTCTTCAGATTCGGCCACAGCGCCTGCACACGCACCAACTCGCTCACGCTGGTCACGAGTCTCGCTTCCATCCGAAGACCGACCTGGGTATGCACGAGACTGTAACAGAAGCGACTCACCTCTGCCAGCGCCACGGCTTCGTTCAGCGTCAAGAAGTCGATCAGCGCCGCATCCCAAAGCTCCAACGGGAAGACGTCCTCCAGGTAACTCGCGCTCATCTCGGCCACGTCTTCCCCTGGCACTTCGCTTTCTGCCTCCGTCCGAATGAAATGCAAAGTATCCAGCGTGGAAATGGATGGGAACGAGGGAAGCACCCTGCGCATCGTGCCAGAAGAGCTGACTTCCATATGGCCGCTCTCTATGGCATGCTCGCTGCGTGACCCCGCCATCTCTCCCACCAGCGTGACGATCTCGACAATGTCGGATGTATCCATCTGGTTTGCGCAGACACAATGCATCGAAGAGCATGAAACAAGCGAGCAAACCGACTTGGATTATCAACCTGCTTGTGGTCCATTTTGCACACACATCTTCCATCTCAACGCACCCCAAAAGTCTTCGAACATGCACCACCTTCTTGCAACATGCAACCACACAACCCATTACAGCGACGCCTCCTCAAATTCATACATGTTGATCCTGCTCTTCAGGTAGGTACGAAACTGTATCCAGATGTAACCCCATAATCATGTAACCCATTTCTTCCACTCAATCGTCACATTCCGCAAAAGCGAAGAGCTCACTCCTTCGCCATGGTGGCCAAGACCGAGGAAAACGCGCACGCGTACGCTGCGGCCAACGGGCTCTCCTGGCGTCCCCGCGGAGACAGCGACGCGCCGAGACGCCGACGCAGACTCGTGTCCGATCCCCAGGGCAGCACCAGCAACAACAGTCATGGTCACAGTGATGACGATGTTGACGATGACGATGACAATGACGGTGATGAGAAACGCGTCGGTCCGCACGTGAAGATCCCGAGCACTGCCCGTCGCACACCCATTCTACAGCGCATCCTGAACTCCACAGGTCGCACGCCACTGCTCGACCATCTCAAGAAAAGACGCGAGGAGCTGGCAGACGAAGACGACGACACGAGCGACGAGGGCGAGCGGTTGCCGCAGACCATTCGGCGTCGTGTCTCGCGGATTTTCCTCCAGCGGTTCCTGAAAAAGCAGGATGTCACGTGCGAAGCGGATTTCTGCCTGTACTTCGAAATCGCCCAGTGCGATGCTATCGAAACCGATGGATCGAATACTACCCCAGATGCGAAGAATGGAAACAGTGGGGAATCGCTAACGAGACAGAGAGCGTCCTCGTCTTCTTCAGGTCAGACGAAGGGTGATGAAGAGCTGGCGCATAGCCACAGTACCTCCGATGTGCACACGGTGATCGATATCACGGCGATGATGCTTCGCGACGCTGGCTGCCAGGTCATGCTGTATCCGTTGCAGCAAGCCGACTCGGAGTCATTGCCCGAGTCCAAGCAGCAAGCGCAGGCGTATGTGATGACCATCGGGTACGAAGATCCCAGCGGTTGCAACGCAGCCGTCCCAGAAGGGCAACAGGTCCCCCACCAACCGCAGCCTCACGTTCTCCCGCCACATCACCAGAAACTTCCGCCGTGGGTGACGCTGCATCCAGCCTACACGAAGCACATCCTGCCTTTGACCGGCCACGCACAGACCCAGCAGCTCACGAAGCTCATCCTCAAGGAGTGTCGCACGGACCACAATCTCTACCTGGCGAATGGCGCGCTCGTGTTTGAAGCCGAGAAGAAACTGCTGAACCAACTCGCGCTCCGCGACGACCTCACGATTCAATTGTACCCGCTGCATCGCGATGATTTCCGAGCGAGGATGATCAAGAAATGGACCCAGCACCCAACCTACGCGCCGCCACTGTACGACATCTACCAGTACTACGGTCCAAAGATCGCAATGTACTTCGCGTGGCTGGACTTCTACACGAATATGCTGATCGTTCCTAGCATTTGCGGCGTTTGCCTGTATGTGGCCGGTCAGTTCAACGCGCAAAGCTACAGCTTGCTCTCGTTCCTCCTGGCGATCGGCACGTCCGTGTTTGTGGACCTATGGCGGCGCAAGCAGCGCGAAGTGGAGTACAGGTGGAAGTACCAAGAAGTCGCCGAGCCCACAGGGACTTCGAGCACCCCCGGACTCGTCGGCTTGGATTACATCGAGACCCGACCCGAGTTCAAAGGCGAGTGGATGAGCGACCCCGTCACACACGAGCACATCTACGATTTCCCGCGCCACAAACGGTTGTTCCGCCAGTCCCTCGCGATTCCGCTTTTGCTCTCCATGTGCTGTGTGGTTGGAGCGTATGTGGTTGGGCTGAACATGCTTTCCGAGAACCTCCGATCGCGCTACCGTCCCTGCTACCTGAAACACAGCCACGTCCACCAGAGTGCTGCCGGCGCCGATGGCTCGCCACTCGCACCGAGTCCTGCATTCTGCGCATTCATCTCGCATGGTCCGGGCGTGTTGAATGCGCTGATCATCTATGTGATGGATTTGTTGTACCAGCAACTCGCGTGGAAACTCAACGAGTTCGAAAACTATCGCACCGCTGAGGAGTTCGAAGACAACCTCGTGCTGAAGCGCATGCCGTTCCATTTCGTGAACAGCAATGCGTCGCTTTGGTTTCTAGCGTTTTACGTCCAGAATCTCGAGCGTGTGCGAGAGCGACTCTGGATCTTGATGGTCGGCATGCAGCTGCTCGACAACTTCAAAGAGGTCGGACTCCCTTTTGTCGTCTCGCTCACGGGCGAGTTCTTGACAGCGGATGGGAGGAGGCGAAGACGGAGTAGTTTCACCACGGACTCGGACCAGGTGAGCGCTCAGACGGGACCGGGAGCGGCCATCCTGCGCTCGATGCCCGAACTCAAGCGCCAACACTCGTCGCTCTCGTCCGTGCAGGAACGCATCGCGCGCGTGCTCATGCAGAAGCGCCAAGCGCAATACAAAGACACGTTTGGGGATTACAAAGAGATGATGATCCAATACGGGTACGTGGCGCTGTACAGTCCGATCTTCCCATTGGCGCCCGTGTTTGCGTGGATCAACAACATTGTCGAAAGTCGCTCGGACTTCTTGAAGCTTGTGAACACGCACAGTTATCAGCGACCCATGGTGCAGCACACGCGGGGGATCGGCGTGTGGGAGAGCGTGCTGGTGTCCTTTTCCGTCCTCGCTGTGATCATCAATTTCGCTCTCGTGTGGACGTATGAGCTGGACGATCTCCTGCCGTCCTGGTCGGAGCTTCATCGCTTCATGTTCATCATCGTGCGTACAGTTGTGGTTTCTTTCTTCAAGCTGAACGTACTGGTCGCAGCGTATCCACCAAATGACTTCTTTTCTGTGCTTGCTTGCTATTGTAGGGCTGCGAACATTTGATTTTCCTGATCAAAGCACTGCTCAACTGGGCTGCGCCAGACGTCCCGACATGGATTCAAAACGAAAAGCGGATAGCAGCGTTGCATCGGACCCACGAGGATGCCTACGAAAAGCACAAACTGCACGAGGAAGCGGGGGAGAGCAGTGGCAGCGAGCAGAACAAGCATGCAAGCGACAGCGACAGCAGCAAGAGGCAATAGAGGTGGCTCTTGGTTGATACTTGGCAGCAGAATGGACCAAGCACATGGAAGGGTTCTCTTGGGTGCTGCTTTGTTCTCGTCGAGAAGGAATAGCGAGTCTTCTGTGGTGTTCGTCCATCCATGCAGGAAGACGATCGAAGTGGATCACGACTCCATTGTCTGCCGTCGACTATGCTGAACAATAAAAGCAGGAATGAAAGCGTCAGTTTCGATGCCATTGCTGCTATTCCAGTGCAAAAAAGCTTCGAAAAAAAGAAGAGAAAATGGATCTTTTCGATCGTTAAACCTACCCTTTCATCTGCAGCCAATCATCGCAGCCATCGATGAGTTTCAGCCAAAGAATGAAGGATATCACAAAAGATTGAAACGACCATCACTCCCGAGCGACCATTCAAGATCTTCTTCTTCTTCTTTTTTTCTTTCTCCATTCATCATTCTCAGACGCGAGTGAGCAGCTCGATTGGCACTCGAAGAAGTGAGCGAAGAAGCGCAAGCAGCTACCGCACATCTGCGATGGGGGTCGCAACGGACGTCGCGAGACAGCGCGGCGCCGAGCACAATGTCAACAACACGTACATCTTCACGCTGTTCTACTGGGCGGCCAGGAGGTAATTGCTCGACACCCATGCGTCTCCGTGTTGCTTAGTGCAAGTATCTAATGTCACCTCGTGTGCGATCTGCAGTATCCTGTTCCAGCAAGTGATCTCAGGGTATATATACGTGCTCACGAACTCGAATCAGCCCGTGGGGATGGTGAAAGGGATCCAGGGGATCTCGCAATTGGCGTTTTCCCTCCCAGCCGGGTACTTGGCGGACCACACGCGAAGAGACACGGTGCTGAAGATCTCTGGCGCGATTGGGCTTGTCGGCGCGTTGCTGACTTTCATCGGCGTCGAGTCGAGCAGTCTGAAAGTCATCTATGTGGCGTTCGGACTCTGGGGACTGTTCTCAGCCTTCCAGAGTCCCGCGATGGAAGCGCTGTTCGCAGATTCGATCCCGCACGGACGCCGCTCGTACCCGTTCATGATCAAATACAACGTCAGCAACGTCGCGCAAGTGATTGGTCCCTTCCTGAGCATTCTGCTGTTCCTGTATGTTGGCGACGTGTGGCGGATCCAGGAACTCCGTCCAGTGCTGATCTTCGGCACCGTGCTCGCTGCGATCGCGTCGGTCTTCTTGTTCCGTTTCAACGACGACCTTGCGCTGGCCGACGAGCACTCGGACAACCCGGTGCACCACTTGGAGACGCAGCAGCAGAGAGGACGCCTGGAATCGGAACCACTCCGCACGCCATCGTTTGCGGGCAATGACATTGAGATCGAGTACAACTACTCGGATGTCGAAGACGAGCTGGAGGAGCACGCGAGAGCGGAAGAACTGGACAACCTCATGGCGACGGAGAAGAGCTCGCTGATCGTCTCGACTAGTGGTGCTGCTGGAGGCGATCTGCAAGCGAAGACAGACCAGGACGCATCGTCCGAGCAGCCCATCGCGCGCTTTCTGTGCTTCACGTCGGACCACGTCCCGCTGATCCTATTCCTGTCCGACTTCATCATCAGCAACGGCGCAGGCATGACCATCAATTTCTTCCCGCTGTTCTTCATGACGGAGTACGGACTGTCGCCGATCCATGTGAGCATCTTGTTCCTCGTGCAGCCGATCGTGGTGATGGTCTTGTCGTACGCGGGACAACGCGTGTCTCGCGTGCTCGGACGCATGCCGATCATCGTGTCCACCCGAATCGCGTCGACCGTGTGCTTGCTCTGCATGACGTTCGCGAAGCCGCTGCATCTCCAGATCCTGCTGTTCCTCCTGCGTGGCGGCATGATGCGCTGCTCGCAGCCACTGCGCCGATCCGTGCTCATGGACTTTGTGCGCCGCGAAGTGCGTGCGCGCTGGAACGCCTTGGAGGGTCTATCTGTGTTCTCGTACTCGGGGAGCGCGGTCATCGGCGGGTACCTCGTCGACCAGTACGACTACCGCATGTGCTTTTTCATCACGAGCTTCGTGTACTTTGCTGGACTGAGTCTCGAGTTGTTCCTCTTGCCTCTCACGAAGCACGCCATTGAGAAGTAAGACCGCACGACGGCGTTGTCTACATTAAAACTCTGCAACCTGGTAACAATCTGCGTATCGAATATAAATATACGAGCTTTCTTCGCGTTGATCAGTGACTGGGAACATGCAGCAACTTTGAGCCATGGAGCCACAATGGAGTCATGGAGATCGCAAAGAGTTTCTCATATTTACGCGCCATGCGCTGCGGATTGGATACTATCTATCTATTGAGTTGGTTTACTTTTCCACGGCGTGCTTTGTCAATGGCAGCAGGAACGTCTCAAGACCAAGACCGCAGACGTACACAAAGCTCGTGATGATAAAGCACGTACGGTAGCCGTACGCGTCGATGATGTACCCACCGAGCACGGCACTTCCCGACCAGGAGAACACGGACAGACCCTCCAAGGCGTTCCATCGCGCACGAATGTCCTTGGGGACGTAGTCCATGAGAATCGAACGACGCAAGGGCTGCGAGCAACGCATCATCCCCCCGCGCATGAGGAACAGCGCCACCTGCAGCGCCAGCGGCTGCGCATACGCCATGAAGAACAGACACACGACGGAGAAGCAGCGCGTGAACACGATGATCGGCATGCGGCCGACGGTCTTCGAGATGCGCTGCGTGGCAAACGAGAGCGACATGACGACAATCGGCTGACTGATGAACAGCAGACTGATGTGGATCGGCGTCAAGCCGTACTCTTGCATGAAGAACAGCGGGAAGAAGTTGATCGTCATGCCGGCGCCATTGCTGATAATGAAGTCCGAGAAAAACAGCAGCCAGGGAACGTGGCGGGTGCGGAAGCACAGGAACCGCACGTCTTGGCGCGCAAGGTATCCTTCTTCCATGGCGCCTCCGTCCTGCGTTGACGTTCTGTCTGGCGCGAGCAGCGACGAGCTCTCCGTGGTAGTGGTGGTCGCGTTCCTTGCGTCGTCCTCGTCGTCCGAGTAGTCGTACACAATCTCGAGGTCATTGCCCGCAACCGACGGCGTGCGCAAGGGCTGCTCAACCTCCTTTTCCGTGTGCTCTTCTTTCGCGCGGATGTTCTCGTACGCGAGGTCGTCGTTGAAGCGGAGCAGCAGCAGCGACGAAACGACCGTCAAGAGCGTACCAAACTCCAGCACGGGTTTGAGCTGCTCGAGGTGCCACGAGTCCCCGTAGTACAGGAAGAGCATGATGCTGATCGCTGGTCCCAGCACCATCGCGAGGTTGCTCACGTTGTACTTGATCATGAACGGGAACGAGCGCTCCCCGTGCGGGATCGAGTCGGCGAAAAGCGCTTCCATCGCGGGGCTCTGCAGCGCCGCAAACAACCCCCAGAGTCCAAACGTCACGTACAAGAGGTTCATGTAGCTTGCTTCGACTGCCCAGAACGTGAGCGCGGACGCCACAAGTCCGATCACGGCCGAGAGCTTCAAGATCGTATCCCGACGAATGCGATCGGCAAAGTACCCTGCGGGGAACGAGAATACCAACTGCGAAATGCCCTGGATTCCCTTGACCACTCCCACGGGCTTGTTCGAGTTGGTCAGCACGAACACGTACCCGGAGATCACTTGCTGGAAGAGGATGCTGCGTCCAGCCCAGTAGAACAGCGTGAACACATACGCCGTCTGCACGTTGTGCGCAATGCGGTCCCACCACTGCGCCATCTTGCGTTCTTTGCCAATGCGAGGGTTCTTTCTTCTTGTTGTTGTTGTCGCTGTTGCAGCTGTCGAAACTAATCCCGGTGGTGGTGAAGTGTGCGGATCAGCTCAACTTCGGAACTGGGGAGGTTTGGTCGACGCGCATTTTGAGGAGCACTCATCGGCTTGGTGCCGAATGATCCGAAGGGTGTTGTGTACACACATCCGCGGACGGAGCCACTTGCTTCGGGTGCGGCGATTACCCATCAGCGCGGCGCCAGCTGTTTCACGGAGGACCGCTCTTCTTGCGAGCTCCATTTGCGTGCATTCCTCCTGCATGCGACATGTGCCACAAGAAAAAGAGAGACCATTCTTTTTTTTGTTTGTTGGTGCTGTTGCTGCAGGTTCCACAATTGCAACGAGGTCGAGTGCGCGCATCTCTGATCCTCGCTTCGCTTCGTGTGCACTGCTCATGACGGCGTTCGAGAGATGGCTCTGCTGCCACAGCTCTTGCTTGTCCACATGCTGCTGCTGTCTACACGCAGCAATTGCGGCAACGCATCGGATGATCTGGTTCAGTGAGCAGCTCACTGCATTGTTCCCACTTTTGACAATGGTGTGTGGATGTGCACCATCATTGTGGAAAGAAACAATAACCTGCCAAAGTGCATATCGATACCGGTATATCGGTTTCGATACCGGTTCGTGGAAGAACGCTTCGTCGCATCCAGCATGTGATCCAAAAACGCACACACAAAGGCAATCGAGGGGAGGGACGAGTGAACGCAAATGCCCATCAAGACGAACGCCATCTGAGCCCCAGAAACACGACATTCTCTCTCTCTCTCTCTCTCTCTCTATAATCGCCCAGTTATACCACGGGACGACTGAGGCGCCTGCTGCATCGAACACGCAAAGCGCGCGGAATCGATCGCTCATGAGTGACCAGGCGGCGGCGCATGCGAGTGTTGTCGGCGACGACACCACCGCGACGACCGTCCGCAACAAGAAACAAGCTGCAGATGCCAGTGCGAGCACGAAAGGGTCCGCAAACGTGAAGGCGGGGAGTATCCGCAAGAGTGTGAGCCACAACAATGTGCCGAGCAGCGCCAACAGTGGCGCTGTAGCAGTGAATGGTCCTTCGTCGTCGTCTAGCGCGATGTGGTCGCATGTGGGCTACCACCGCACAACGATCCCGCCCGAGGCAACGTTTGACCAGAACCACGGACAGATCAAGAAGGACCTCATGGGGATGATCGTGCAGTACTTGCAGCAGGAAGGGTTCACGATGTCGAGCGCGACGATCCAGGACGAAGCGAACGTGAAGCTCACGGAGAAACTGCAGGACAAGGACGCGCTGCGTCGCATGACGAAAGCGATCCTCGAAGGCGACTGGGACGTGGTCGCGAAACTGATCAACAAAAACCTCAAGAAGTTCCACTCGCAACAAGGATTCCTGTACGCGGTCTGCAAGCAGGAGTACTTGGAGCTGATCGACCGGCAAGAGTACCAGAAGGCATTTACGTTCCTGACCACGCACTTGAAGTCTTTGGAGAAGGTCTCGACGATGACGAACCGCAACGAGTTCAAGGAGCTTTGCTACTTGCTGACCTGCAAATCCGTGGGGGAAGTGGACGCGTTCCGTGATTGGGAAGGTGTAGTGCGGTCCCGAGAGAAACTCGTGGAGCAATTGCGCTCGACGTTCGAGTTGGATGAGCTCGTGTCCAACGACGAGACGCATCGTGTCGCGATGCCAGAGAACCGACTCGTGAATCTGCTGCACCAGTCGGTCGCGTACCAAATGGAGTTCAGTCGGTACCATCCAAAGACGATCCCGAAAGTCACGACGCTGCTGCATGACTTTGAGTGCGAGGTGCTCCCCAATGCCGTCAAGAGCACGTACATTGGTCACTCGCAGAATGTCAAGTATGTGACGTTTGTGGGCCAAGATGGGGAGTTCCTCGCGTCCGGGTCGAGCGACACGACGATCAAGCTCTGGCCCGTGGATTTCCCACGTACCAGCACCAGCACCACGCCGCCTCCCACTGAAAGCATGGGCGAGGTCTGCGAGACGTGGTCGCGGGACTTGCGCGGTCACTCGTCGCGCATTTGGTATTTATCCTCAAACACTGCCGGGGATATGCTCTATTCCGGTTCGGGGGACGGAACCGTCAAGATCTGGGATCTGCGCAACGCGCTCGCGGATCTGTCGGCATCTATTAGTGAAGATGGAGACGATGCGGAGAATGGACAGCGTGGAGCCAATGTCATGCACTCCTCCTCCTTCTCAGCGTCAACAGCGGGAGCAAACTCGACTGGTGCGGTCACAGGTGGCGCGCTGTCTTCGAGTGACTGTGTCGCTACACTTCACAGCCAGAGTGGTGGCGACATCTACTGTGTGAATGTGCACCCAAGCGAGACGCATCTCGTCACGGGTGGCTACGACCAGACGGTGCGCTTGTTTGACATCCAAACAGGCGTCGTCTCCAAGACGTTCCGTGGACACATCGCATCCGTGTGCGACGCGCAGTTTAATCGCCACGCGAACCTGATTGTGAGCGGTTCGAAAGATGGGACGATCCGGCTGTGGGATATCCTCAGCGGTCTCTGTGTGCACACGCTGCGGCAGACGCTTGGGGAGGTCACGTCCGTGTCGATGGCGTCGAATGGCTACACTCTGTTGAGTGGGTCCAGGAACAACAGCAATCGGCTCTGGGATCTTCGGATGCTGAATGCGCCTCGCGTCCATCTGAGTACCCACGGAGGAAGCAGTGGTGGTGGTGGTGGTGGTGGTGGGAGTGGTGGTGGCGGGAGTGGTGGTGGAGGTCACGGGTTCGCGACGAGCAACAACAACGTCGGGTTCACGAGTCGCAGCAGCAGCTCGCAGCTGGAGCAGCGACCCATCCAGCGGTTCAAGGGCCATCAAAATACAGCCAAGAATGTCGTGCGTGCATCGTTTGGACCTCGGGAAACGTTCGTGCTCGGGGGATCCGAGGATGGCGCTGTCTATGTCTGGGATGTCGCGACGGGCAAACTGCTGGAGAAGCTCGCGGGTCACCACGGCGTCACGTACAATGCGAAATGGCACGAGAAGCAGGCGCTGATGGCGTCGAGTTCCCACGACGGCACCGTCAAGACCTGGTGGTGGCAGGACAAGAAGCGATAGAAGAAAGGAAAGAGAAAAGAGACAGATGTAGCGGCGAGTTTGTCCGTTTAGAGCCAACAAGAGAGAGAGTCAAAATGGACACGCGCACGCTGCTGGAGTGGATACTTTGCAGCTTCGCAGTTGCACCTAGATAGGTATTTCCCCAGGATCGAGCGTCCATTGGCGACGCTAGTCCGAAACGAGCCCAGCAAGTGGCGTCCAAAAGCGATGGCGCGGTGGAACCAAATCCAAGCAATACGAATGGTCTCTCTACAATAGGATTTCGTCATTTTGCTTTTTGATTCTTGTACAGTTTCTCTACTGGCGGCTTCTCTGCTTTCTACGTCTAATTGCTACTGCTCGTCTACGGCGCGACAACGTCGCTCAGTTGGCTGTCCTCCAAAAACTGCTTCCAGACGACAGGGAACAAGTCCGCGACCTCTCGCTTCGCTTGCTGGACTGCATCGGCGCTTTTCCCCTTGAGTCTCTCTTCGTACAGGTACTCGACAAAGCGGTCGCCGAGCGAGCAGTACGTCTGGACCATCTCCGTTGTGATCTGTAGATACGCCTTGATCGCATCGAATCGCTTCTGCATCTGCTTCTTCGAGTTGTCCAGGACGCTCTTTGGAGTCACGGGTGCTTTCGGCGCTCTTTTCGGGAACGCGCGGTTGCAAAACGATTTCGCTTTCTCGCGAATCGCGCGCAGGGACACGTACCACACCGTTTTAAACTTCTCCATGCCAATCACGCACGCGGCATCATCGAGGAACAAATTGACCGCACCTTCGTGCTGATAGCTGTTCTTGATGTCGTACAGCGTCTGCTCGTAGAGCTCCGCGGTGAACGCGACCACCTTGTACTCCACCGTGCGAACGCCGATGGCGCGCATCACCTCGTAGGGGAGCACGGGGTTCACACAGATCTCGGCTCCGTCCATGTGCGTGTGCGACGGCAGCGAGAAGCCGTAGAACACGGGCGTGTCTTCGGTGATGTAGTCCAGCAGCTGCACGTGCTGGTGGTCGGGACAGAGGATCTCAAACGACGCAGTGATGCGCGTTTGCCACAGGAACTCGCACAACCACACGCGGTGCTCGTCGGAGAGACTCGCGAGCATCTTCATCAGCGCTCGTGCGATCGGCGCTGCTGCCATGTACGGATCATTGCCGGGTTTGCGACCCGCTGCGCACGCATGTGAGATATCTTCGAGGGACAGCGCCACCAAGTGGGTGTTCTTCGAGCCCATCGCGAACAAATACGCACCGTCGCTGCGTTTGAGGACAGCTAGATGGCCAGCTTCGCCGTTTTCCTTGGTGGTCGAAATCACGTGCCGCGCTTGCTCCTTCGGCTTTGTGAAAAACTTCGACAGCAGCTCTTCACCTGGAGCGCCTTTTTCTTCGCCGTCGTCTTCTTGGCCAGTGAACTTGCGGTACGCGCGGATCACTGGGAAGTAGAGTGGCGGCGCACTCGACGACGAAGCGCGCCATGCTGCGATGAAGTTACCGCGCGGCATGTACTTGCGAGCGTACTCGGACTTCTCGTAGACAGCATCGTCTGGACGTCCCGGACGACCCGCCTTCAAGTCCATCCCCCGGATAGCGACTTGCAGCGACTCTTGCAAGGCGCGGTCCTGCACGCCCAGGTCTTCGTCCTCGCGCGCATTCTCCACGTGGTCTCTCCAAAGATCCGACTCACGCGCCACGACGGATTCAAAATCGTGCAGCGCATTGCCATCGCTGTCTGAATGTTGTTGCTGCATGAACGCTTCCATCTGCTGCAACCCTTTGCGCATGTGCACCACCAAATGCGCTCGCTCGGTGTCTTGGTCAGCAGTCTGGATCATTGTGTCAAGAAATCCACGAACGTCGTCGCTCAATCGTGCGTGCGGCGCTGCAAAGCCCATCTTTGGTGTGTCGTCGGTGTTGACTGCGCTCGGAGCTGCTGGAGCTTTTTGAGTCACTTGGACCGCCTGCTTGGGCTGCTTCTTGGAGCGTCTTGGAGCCATCTCGCTGTCGTTTCCGAAGGGAGTAGAGGAAGAAGCGGGTGTGTCGATGGGAGGAGATGCAATTGTGTGCACAGAGAAACTAGCGATGCAATCGAGGGTTCATTTTGCTGGTCTTTCGTGAGTGTGTCGCTGTGGAGACTCCAGCGTGAGTGCTGGTCATGTGAGCGAGAGACCAGCACTCACATTTGATCCACGAACCGGTATCAAGAACCCGATGTACCGATATGACATACTGCTGACGAACCGGTATGCGCTGTGATAGTTCTCACGATGAAGGTGCACAATCAAAAGCATTTGTCAAAAGTGGGGATAGCGAGTCGAACACTTCAGCTTCGATCGTGAATTTCGGGATCCACATGCGGATCATGTCGGCATTGGAAACGAGAAAGCGAGCAAGAGAGAAAGCAAAGAGCATGCGCAAAGAAAATATATGCTAGAGCTTGCTGCCATTGACACGGCGGAGATGACTACTCTGTTCGAAGAAAGGGTCTAGCATCTAGTGAGCCTTGGTCTGGTTGGCGACACCGGCGATGCGAGCCTTGATCTCTTCCTGGTTGCCCACGTAGCGACCGGTGAGTGGCGCAATGGCGTCGGGGTGCGCGATCGGCTTGAAGTTCTCGTCCAGGTCGTACACAAGCGGGACACCGGTTGGGATGTTAAGTCCCGTGATGGTGTCTTCGGGGATGTTGTCCAGGTGCTTCACCAGCGCGCGAAGACTGTTGCCGTGGGCCGCGATGATGATCTTCTTGCCGGCCCTGATCGATGGGATGATCGTGTTTTCCCAGTACGGGAGCACACGCTCACCGGTCGTCGCGAGCGACTCCGAGAACGGGAGCAAGTCCTTCTCCACATCCTGGTACTTGGCGTCGTTGCCTGGGTAGTACTCGCTCGCAGCATCCAACGACGGTGGAGGAATCGCGTAGCTGCGACGCCAGACCATGACTTGCTCCAACCCGTGCTTTTCCACGGTCTCTTGCTTGTTCAAGCCGGTCAGCGACCCGTAGTGACGCTCGTTCAAACGCCACGAGCGAGCCACAGGGATCCACATCAAGTCGGTTTCTTCCAGGATGTTCCACAGCGTCTTGATGGCACGCTTCAGCACCGACGTGTACGCCAAGTCGAACTGGAAACCAGCGTCCTTGAGCACTTTGCCGGCATCGTGCGACTCCTTTTCGCCTATTGTCACGCGTATTACACAACCATCGGTATCTCCCCATGCGCATACGAATGCAAACACCTCAACACATACCGGTAGCCGACAGAGGCACATCGTGCCATCCCGTGAAACGGTTGTCCACGTTCCACTGGCTTTCGCCGTGACGGATCAACACAATCTGGTACTTGGCTATTTCGTTTGCATCACCAACGAAGACAATCACAAGAGACGAGTCAGTCAGTCGTCCACCTCCCTTCCATGCAATCGAGCATTCACACACACACATATATAAAGAGAGAGAGGGATCATAGAAGGAGTGCGCATACAGCGAGCGCTCCATACGCAACGGCACGCACCAGCCATCGTTCTCTCGCTGCGGTTCTTCTGCTTGGAGACGCTTGCGACTTGCACCAAGAAACTCGAAATGAGGACAATGACGCGACTCTGCTGGAGTGCTTGGAACCTCTCGAATCTGATGCCTCGCTTTTGGGAGGATGGAGCGCTTCTGTGAACTTTCGTGTGTATGGTTTATGCACCGAGTCCTCCTCAAAAACCACGCTCGCTGCTGCGACACCCTACACCACAAATGTGTGCGTTTCCTCTATTCTATTTTTTAAACTCAAACCGACACGAAGTTTTAAACACACACACATTTTTGTCAAGCAAATCGGCAAGAAAAAAGTGTCGACAAGAATCTGTCAGTAATGTCATCAACTGTATTTTGGGTTTGCTTTCTGCCCAATAGAAAAAAAGCGCGCGCTTTCTTAACCGACACATTTGCCTCCTCGAAGCGCGCAATTGGTGCTTGCATTCGATTCTCTTGCCGCACATCTATCTATCTATCTAGAATACGCCATGGACTGGGATGTCGGACGCGTGTCGTCCATGGGGATGGAGAGCGCGTCGGCGGTAGCGGCACGCGATGCGCAGGATACGTCGCCCATCGCGATCCAGAAACGCCTGCACGAGTTTTTGCGCAATTTCCGGGTCGGTCCGATTTTCTTCTACCGCGAGCAGCTCATCGCGAACTACCGACGCAACAACTACTTCTTTACGATGAATTTGAGCCACTTGGCTACGTACGACCAGTTCCTGCAGGACCTGATCCTGAAAAACCCAAAGGACTATTTACCCCTCTTGGAGAATGCCGCCAAGGAAATGCTCGCGTACCTGCTCGTGCTCAATCGAAGTGAGCAGCAAACGAGTGTGGACGGTGCGATCGGAAGCGAGTCGGTGAATGTGAAGAACCTGCCAGACATCCAAGCTGTGATCGCGAGTGACCAGGCTCCGACGGCGCTGCGGTCCGTGCATGCGCAGGAGATCAATCGTCTGGTGAAAGTTCCGGGTATTGTCATCAGTGCCACGCGTGTGCGCACCAAGTGCGTCTCTGCTACGCTGCGCTGCAAGAACTGCGGCAATAGCAAGCGCGTCGCGGTGTCGGGACTGGGAGGCATCAACTTCCCGCGCGTGTGTGACCGCAACCGCGAGGAAGAGCCGAGTGGGGAGTTGTGTCCGAAAGATTCCTACATTGTGCTCCCTGACCGTTGCGAGTACGTCGACCAGCAAACGTTAAAGCTGCAAGAGAACCCCGAAGTTGTGCCGACCGGCGAAATGCCGCGCAACTTGGCGCTGATCGCGGATCGCCACCTTGTGGACAAAGCCTCCCCTGGCACCCGCGTGTCGGTCGTGGGCATCACCTCCGTAGTCAATGCCGGCGCCAAGCAAATCGGTGCGGTCGCGATCCGAACGCTGTATTTGCGCGTCGTAGGGATCGAGGTACGCTCTGTTTGGTATCGACTTGTTTTGTGTCTCATCTCACTCAATCCCGAGCGTTTGTTCTCTCTTTGTACAGATTGATGAAGAAGGTGCTGGTCGTGCCAAAGCGACGTTCTCGCCCTCGGAAGAAGAGAAATTCCATGAAATGGCGCGTGACCCAGAACTGTACGAAAAGCTGTCGTCCAGTATTGCGCCATCCATCTACGGTGACTACACCACGAATATCAAGAAAGCGATCGCGTGCCTTCTCGTGGGTGGGTCCAGGAAGCGACTACCCGATGGGATGATTGTACGTTGCAACCTTGCCTGAGTGCAGGTGCTTGGGTGATTGCTTCATCTCCCTTTTTGTATTCGACTCATCACTCACGTTGCTTTTTTGATGTGTGGATGGATGGATCGTGCAGCTACGTGGCGACATCAATGTGCTATTGCTCGGGGATCCGTCGACAGCCAAGAGTCAATTCTTAAAGTTTGTCGAGAAAGTGGCTCCCGTGGGGGTGTACACGTCGGGGAAAGGCAGTAGCGCCGCGGGTCTCACAGCCTCCGTGATCAAAGACTCCAAGGGCGAGTTCTATCTGGAAGGTGGCGCGATGGTGCTCGCTGATGGGGGCGTCGTGTGCATCGATGAGTTCGACAAGATGCGCGAGTCCGACCGTGTCGCGATCCACGAAGCCATGGAGCAGCAGACGATTTCGATCGCCAAAGCCGGGATCACCACGATCTTGAACTCGCGTGCGTCCGTGCTCGCAGCAGCCAACCCCGTGTTTGGTCGCTACGACGATATGCGCAGCGCCTCGGAGAACATCGATCTCATGAGTACGATTCTGTCGCGTTTCGACATGATCTTCATCGTGCGCGATATCCAAGACGACACGCGAGATCGTCAGATGGCGGCTCACGTCGTGCGCATCCACACCAACTCGCTCGGTGGCAACAGCAGCAGCAGCGGTGGGTCGTCCAAGTCGGCGGTCGAAGAGAAGACGGGGGAGTACGAGCCGTGGCTCATGAAGAAGTTCATCACGTACTGCCGCACGCGGTGCGCACCCCGACTTTCCGTGGGAGCTGCGCAAGCGCTGCAAGATTTCTACGTCGGAGTGCGCGACGATGTGCGGAAGAACCAAGGCGGTGAGACGACGATCCCTGTCACCGTGCGTCAGCTGGAAGCTCTCGTGCGCATCTCGGAGTCGCTGGCGAAAATGAAATTGCAAAACGAAGCGACGATCGACCACGTGCGGGAAGCCGTGCGTCTGTTCTCGGTCTCGACCATGAACGCGGCGAAAGACGGCGGCACGCAGGGTCTCTTTGGCGGGTTCCACGAGAAAGCGCAGGAGGTCGAGCACAGCATCAACCGCACGCTGCGGATCGGCATGCGCGTCGAGACTGCGGCTTTATACAGCCGCCTCGAAGCGCAGGGCTACAACCCGAATGCCATCCAGCGCGCGATCCGAGCCATGGTGCAGAAAGGCTCGCTGCGTCAGCTCAACCAGTACAAGTTCGTGTCGCGCGTGAAATAGTCGTTTCTATCCAAAGCGCGGTCCTCTTCCTTATATATAATCGAGATACTCTGTGTGTCGTTTTTTGGGTTGCAATGTGTTACAAATGGAATCTGTTGTCGAAGCAGAAGTAGATGGCCAAACAAGGGGATCCGCCCATCCCCTCGAAGTGGAGCAAACAGAAGTGAGCGGACGGGTTCGCTTCGAGCGGGTCGAGTTTCCACAAACATCAAGTCTATCAGATCTGTGTGGGTCGGCGGGTTTGCTGTCCGCTTGGGAACTGCGATAAATCCAGTCGAAAGGGAGCGTACGAAGCGCGAGTAGGTGAAGCGGACTGAATGGGGATGGGGCAGCGAAACCAAGCAAACTTTTTGAACGAGCGGCTCCTAAGACCCAAGCACCAAAGAATCCTTCCCCCTCACAACCACCACAACCAAACCTGACAGCTCCCACCCACAGGTATTGCCTTTCGCCGCTCCAGCGCCGTTCATGCATGCATGCATGCTTCGGTTCTCTCCGTCTCGTAGTTTTGTGCTCACTCCTGTTCTCTCTCTCTCTCTCTTGCGCCAGCTTGTCAACTCGGTCAGCTCTTGCATCCATCCCTCTTCCTCCCAAGATGTTCCGTCGTCTTGCTACCCGTTCGTTGCAAACCCCTGCCGCCAAGGTCTCGGCCATGAGCGCTGCCTCGGCTGCTCGCGCCACTACCGTGCGTGCCTTCAGCAAGCTCGAAGGGTACAAGAACCCTCGCAGCAACAAGTTCTCCATGACCAAGGTGCGTTCATTCATGCGTCTGTTGCGGTGGTTGAGCGACGCGCACTGACGGAAACGATCTCGTTGCTTCGTAGATTGTCGGAACGATCGGACCAGTGTCGGAAACCCCTGAAATGACCCAACGCCTCACCGAAGAAGGCTTGCGCATCATGCGTATCAACTTCTCCCACGCCGAGTACGACGAAGCGCTTTTGCGTACGTGGTCTTTTTTCTCTTGCCGTCTCGCTTCTAGCACTGTTGCCCACACAGAGAACCAAACAACACAAACTCACTCTTCTACGTTGCCGCCTTTCTTTAGGTATCAACAACCTTCGTGCGTGCCGTGGTGTGCACTGGTCCCCTGACCACAACTTCAACCTCCGCGCTGTGCTTTTGGACACGAAGGGACCAGAAATCCGTACCGGCAAGATGAAGGACGGCAAGAAGATCCTGCTGGAGACTGGGAAGGAAATCACCTTGACCACCGACCCAGCGTTCGAGAACAGTGGCACCGTCGACAAGATCTACATCACGTACGAGAAGCTTGCCACGACCGTGAAGGTCGGCGACACTGTGCTCTTGTCCGATGGTCTCATCCACTTGACTGCGACCAAGGTGGAAGGTCAAGAAGTGCGCTGCGTGATCAACAACACCGAAGAGATCGGCAACCGCAAGGGCGTGAACCTCCCAGGACTCATCGTCGAGTTGCCAGCGCTGTCGGAAAAGGACAAGCAGGATTTGGAATTTGGTGTCAAGAACGACGTCGACTTCATCGCCGCCTCGTTCATCCGTAAGGCGAGCGACGTGGAACAAATCAAGGAGTTCGTGGCTGGGTGCGTGGAAAAGTACTGGTCCGCCGACTACATCGCCCCAAAGATCATCTCCAAGATCGAGAACTTGGAAGGGATCCAAAACTTCGACAGCATCCTCGAAGTCTCGGACGGGATCATGGTCGCGCGTGGTGACTTGGGTGTCGAAGTGCCCTTGCAAAAGGTGCTCACCTACCAAAAGTACATGGTCGAAAAGTGCAACACTGTCGGCAAGCCCGTGATCGTCGCCACGCAGATGCTGGAGTCGATGATCAACAACCCTCGCCCAACGCGCGCCGAAGTCTCGGATGTCGGGAACGCCGTGCTCGACGGTGCCGACTGCGTCATGCTCAGTGGCGAAGTCGCCCAGGGCAAGTATCCCGTCGAATCCGTGCGCACCATGATGACCGTCGTGCGCGAAGCCGACGAACTGCTCGCCAACGGCCACTTCGAGCTCGAGTTCGACCCTGCCACGTCGGACGTCGAGTCGATCGCCAGTTCCGCTGTCAAGATGGCCCACGAGATGAACGCGAAGATGCTCATCGTGCTCACCGACACCGGTTTCACCGCCCGCAAGGTCGCCAAGTACAAGCCAACCGTGCCAGTGATGTGCTTCACCAACAACAAGAAGATCGGTCGTCAGCTCCAAGTGCACCGCGGCTTGTACCCGGTGGTGCCAGCGGCGCACGACCGTCGCCCAACCACGATCGAAGCGATCACGGACGCCAAGAAGATGGGCTGGCTCGAGCCAGGCGACCGTGTCGTCGTGCTCAGCGCCGACAACTTGTCGGACGACCTCGGCAACCAGATCGTCTTGCGTGTGGCAAATGTGGCGTAGACACGCCTACCATAACGTTAGCGATATTAACTGCGGATAAATCTATTTGACTTGCTTGTTCCCATCGTCATCATGGTCATTCTCAATCGCGTTAAAACTCGAGCTATGGCGAGCTTCCTAATAAAATAGTGTTCGTGTTATGTGGATGGGAGGATTGCTGACTTTAGCTCGCTTCTTGAAGCAGCATGCGCTCACGCAAGGAGCCTCGACGTGCCTTGCTCTGATCAGCAGCGCCGCTCGACACGGGGAACACCTCGTTTACGATCCGCGATGCCGCGAGTTGATCTTTCAAAGCGCTCTTCACCAAGAATTCAAATGCGTCTTTGCCTACCGCTTCGCCGAGCAACCGGAAGCTTCTCGCGGATTCGTTTCTCGCCGCTTTGTCTTTTGCACCGCGGAACGTCGCGAGCGCTTGGCAAATTGCTCTCACTTGCTTGCCGTCGTCGATGGCAAACATGCGCGCGATGCTCTCGTTGTGCTGCTTGTGCAAGCGAGTCAGACTGGACGACACCACTCTGGCCGCATTGCCGCACAGGCGTCCGTTTTTGTTTTTCGCGTACGCACCCGCGCTTTTCATAAGCTGCCACGACGCCAGGTAGTGGACCAACTGCTCGACCGCGATGGCTGCCGCATCACGCAGAAACTTCTTTTCGCAGGCAGAACGCCGCAGTAAGACGTCGAGCAGCACGCCGTGGGATAGAAACTTCTCCGACTGCCTGGGGTTGCTCGACAGAAACTCGAAACACTCCGCAAACGCCAGGAGCGCATTCTTCGAGAGCGCAGAGCGCAAGTTGTCGCATCCGAGGATCAAAAAGTCGAGAAAGGCGTCGACATGGTCCTCCTCCACTACACTCGAGTGGTGCACGATCAATCGGCGCAGCGTCACGATCGCCTATGGAGCATTCGTTAGATTCTAGCCGCAAGCAGACTTGATCGCATCCCCGTGCGACTGGGATCGCAGGAAACCACATACCTCATGCTGTATGAGCCAGTCCTCCTGCTCGCGCATATTCTGAATCGCATGCACAAGCAGCTCGGCGCTGACTTCGTCTTCTTCATACGGCAGCAACTCCTCTTTCGATAGCACAATCACGCTTTTGTCATCTGCGCAGATACAAAAACAACAGCAGTGCTTTCTTAGCAAGGTTGCTGCATTGCTGCATCCGTTTCTTCGCATCTGCTTACCATCCGCGCAGCAATCCGATCCTGCAGGGTGCGAATCGTCCTCGTCGTCCTCGTCCACTGGCGCAGCAGCGCGTTTCTCGTCTTCGCAAACAGCGCCATCGTCTTTACTCGTGCTCCCACTCAGCGATCGTTCCATGTGGACATCCAAGCGCGCCATTGCTGTTCAGGTGATGCTTTGTCGCTGTGAGGGTTTTACGTTGTGTTCTCTCTTGCTGCTTCGTCCGACTTCCCTGGCTTCAAGATGTGTGTGTGTGTGTGGAGCGACGGCGACGAGAAAGTGCGCAGCGAGCCAACTCAGGATCGGTCTGAAAGTGCCGGTGTGCAATGGGAACTCCCTCATCCTCGCGTTATGAGCATGCGGTCCGTCCTTGTCGCGCTATTGCGAGCGTCCCCCAGTCGCAACAACATCGCAAAAATAGCTTTTGCTGAGAAAGTGCAGCATGACCACTACTGTCCTCCACACCAGATTTCCCCCTTGCTTGCGCTACCGTGCACCGCAAAACTCTTTGTGCGTTACTGACGGTCACTGCAACGGGAGACATCACCTGAGATTCGTGAGAATGGTGGAAAACGAAAAAGTGCCAGCACCGGAACAATCCATTGACAAAAGAGAACATCGGTTGCTTGAGGGTCTAAATCGACTGGGGCTATGCATTTACTGCTTTATATGGACGTCAAAGACTCAATAGGCGATAGCGGCAGCGGAAACAGCACGGGTGAGAACAAGAAAGAGAGGTTTATTCTTCAATGGTCTTGTTGCGCATGGTGTTCACATCGAAACCGGGCATCTCGAACGAAGTCGCAAGCGCGTTCACGTCGCGACGCAGCTGCTTGACTCCTTCGTGGACTTCGGCGGCCTTCACGAAGTCCACCAACTTCTTCCCACTCGTGGCTTGGATCTCAATGCACAGCTTCACGGCGCGGTCCAAGAAACCAGCCACCTGGACGAACTCCGCTTCCTTGAACCCACGACTGGTCAACGCAGGGGTGCCGACACGGACACCGCCTGGGGTCAACGCACTGCGGTCGCCCAAGACGGCGTTCTTGTTGAGGGTGATGCACACCAAGTCGCAAAGCTTCTCCAACTTGGAGCCGGTGACGCCAACTGGACGCAAGTCCCACAAGATCAAGTGGTTGTCGGTGCCGCCAGTGCACATGGTGTAACCGCTGTCGGTCAAGGTCTTCGCGAGGATCTTGGCGTTCGCCTTCAACTGCACAACGTACTCCTTGAACTCAGGGGTCATGACTTCCTTCAACTGCGCGGCAATGCCGGCGATTTGGTGCTCGTGAGGACCGCCTTGAAGAGCTGGGAACACAGCGTTGTTGATTCGCGGCTCAAAGTGACGGTCGTCCTTCTTGAAGAAGATCATACCAGCACGAGGACCACGCAGACTCTTGTGGGTCGTCGTCGTCACGACGTCGCAGTACTCGAATGGGCTGCTGTGCTCGCCGGTCGCGACCAAACCACTGTAGTGCGCCATGTCGCACATCAAGAGCGCGCCGTTGTCGTCCGCAATCTTGCGGAAGCGAGCGTAGTCCCAGTCGCGTGGGTACGCACTGCCACCACACACAATCATGGCTGGCTTGAAGAGGGCAGCGAGCTCAGCAAGGGACTCGAAGTCGATCAAACCGGTCTCAGGGCTCACGCGGTACGGAAGACTCTCAAAGTACACCGAAGTGGCCGACACGGCCTTGCGGGTGTTCTCAGCCTTCGAGTAGGTGTAGAAACCGTGGGTCAAGTGACCTCCACTTGGCAAGTCCAACCCCATGATGCGGTCGTGAGGCTTGAGCAACGCCGTGTACACGGCAAAGTTGGCTGGCGAACCAGAGTACGGCTGCACGTTCACGCCCCACTTCTCCGCCTCCAAGCCGTACGCCTTCAAGGCACGCTGCTGGCACAAGATCTCAATCTTGTCGATCACTTCGTTGCCACCGTAGTAACGCGCGTTAGGGAGACCTTCAGCGTACTTGTTGGTCAGGCACGAGCCGAGGCAGTCCATCACAGCCTTCGACGTGAAGTTCTGGAAACACACCACAAAGACAGAAAATATCCGTCAGCGACCATGCAGAAACTTCCACATTGAAGTGGCATCTTCAACATGACCCCTGCTCAGTTAGTTCAACATCGCGTACCTCGGACGCGATCAGTTCCAAACACTTCCATTGACGGTTCTTCTCGGCTTCAATCAGGTTGAAGATCTCAGGGTCTTGCTCTTCGAGCGAACGGGTTCCGACCTGTTGTTTCCGTCATAACATCAACGTCAGTTGCTGGGAAGAGAAAAGATCTTCTTCAACATCCACACAGCGCAACGGCGCTTCGAATAGCAAACGTACGTGAGGCATCTTGGAAGAGACTGGGATGTGATGGAGGTTGCTTGGAGCTTGACGCTTGAGCTTGGAAAACCAAAAATGAAAAAGCAACAACAGCAATTGAGCTGTCGTGCGGTTTCCGTTCCCTTTTGGCGAGCAAATCGGAGCGCCACCACCACCACCACATCTTCGATTCGTAAAACACGACCATCACTCTGGAAGGAATCGGATCATCCTATCAACTGTGGCACCCGTACGCATTCTGTCAGGTTCAACTTTGCAGCTGTTCCGATAGTTCGAGCATTTTACGAACACAAACGATTTGGACAGGGTATCTCGTTTGGTCCGGTATCCGGTGGGATGCGCATGTCTGTGTGGTTTTTGATGCCGCATCTGCAGTCGGTTCAATGGCGGTACAACCCATCAACCTCTGGAACTTGGTGAGCACTCGGACCCCTTCCCCTTCACTTGTGGCACGTTCCTTCGATCTGGTGCACGAGAAAGACCATCGCACCCGACAAACACCGTGTCGAACCTGCATACTTAGATCCAGATGAGGTGGCACCACAGATTGCCTTCGAGTCGACACTGTGTGCCAATGTGCCGATACATGTTCTAAAGGGTGGCTGAAAGTGTCGGGACGAGTCGTGCTCATTTTCATCCTCTCAACTCAATTCAACCCTTGTCGACGAGACCAGAGAATCCGATTCGAAGCTCTATTTGAAGAAGAAACCATGGCGACGACCAAGTATGAAGACGTGCTCCCCCCTGCGGCGCTCGAAGTGCTACCCAACATCCTTGTACGTATATGCATGCATGTGTGTATGTGTGAGGCTGTGGGCTCGGACTAAGAACTCCCTGACGGAAAGCGGATGAGGGAGAGAGTTTGCTTGCTTCATTCTCACTTTGCGGACCATATCGCTGCATGATTTATTCTTTTGCTTCTTCCTCTGTTACGGGTGATCGTGGATACACTGACGGCGCATGCATATACTGTGTTGCAGTCGGCGATCGGGCAGACGCCGATGGTGCGGATTAACAGCATCGCCAAGAAGGCGCACCTCGAATGCGAGCTCTTGGCGAAATGCGAGTTCTTCAACGCTGGCGGATCGGTAGGTCTTCTTCCTCTACGGAGCCACTGTGGTGGTGGTGGCGAGGGGGATTCTATATTCTCATATCTGGTGTGCTTGACTCACGTGCAGGTGAAAGATCGTATTGGAAGACGTATGGTGGAGGACGCCGAGAAATCGGGACGAATCAAGCCTGGCGACACGCTCATTGAGCCAACTTCTGGAAACACTGGTAAGGAATCTGCTGTCCTGCACTGCCTAGCTGACACAGACCCTGTCAGTGCACTGACTGGACGAACGTAACAGGGATCGGTTTGGCGCTCGCGGCTGCGATCAAGGGCTACCGTTGCATTATCACGCTTCCAGAGAAGATGAGTCTCGAGAAGGTCAATATCCTGAAGGCGCTTGGTGCTGAGATCATTCGTACCCCAACGGAAGCTGCGTGGGACTCCCCAGAGAGCCACATCGGCATTGCCAGGCGTCTGCAGAAGGAGCTTCCGAACGCCCACATTTTGGATCAATACGCCAACCCGTCGAACCCATTGGCGCACTACGAAGGCACTGCGGAAGAAATCCTGTACCAATGCGACGGCAAGGTCGACATGGTTGTCATGGGGTACGTGCCATTTCTATTCGACCAACTGCGGTATTGTATTCCGTCGTAACTCACAGGCGCACGATGACAGTGTCGGAACGGGAGGTACGATCTCGGGTGTTGCGAAGAAGTTGAAAGAGAAGTGCCCGGGCGTGATCGTCGTCGGCGTGGATCCAGAAGGCTCTATTCTTGCGCTCCCAGACTCCCTCAATGACAAGAACCGTTTGCAATCGTACAAAGTAGAAGGTATCGGCTACGATTTCATTCCCGACGTGCTTGATCGCTCGCTGGTTGATCGCTGGGAGAAGTCGAACGACCAAGAGTCTTTCATCATGGCGAGAAGGTTGATCCGTGAAGAAGGTCTGCTCTGCGGCGGTTCTTGTGGTTCTGCGATGGCTGTTGCTGTGCGCGCTGCGTCAACGTTAAAGCAAGGACAGCGTTGTGTCGTGATCTTGCCAGACTCGACCCGAAACTACATGACCAAGTTTTTGAACGATTCGTGGATGTACAACAACAAGTTCGTGGACAGCTCGCTTCATACGAGCGAGAACTACTCCACTTTCCGCAAAGACTCGTCTACGTGGTGGGCACCAAAGAACGTCTCTGAAATCCAGCTCGCTGCACCATCGACTGTGGCTCCGCATATTACGTGCCACGAAGCGATCGAGCTGATGGAGAAGCGTGGGTTTGATCAGCTACCGGTCGTGAAAGACGGCGTCCCTCGCGGTGTCGTTACGATCGGAGATCTGCTCTCGAAGCTGTCTTCTGGTCGCGTCCTGCGTAGCGACCCTGTGAGCAATGTCATGTTTGGCAATTTCACTCGCGTCACGAATGACACGACGTTGGCGGAGCTAGCTGAGATCTTCGACAAAGACTATTTCGCGATTGTGACCACCCAAGCAGATGCTCATGACGGAAAGATCGTTGGCATCGTGACCCGCATCGATCTCCTCAACTACATCACGTCGGCCAGCCACGAATAAAAACAGAAGACAGACTGGCGAGTCGCATCGTGCACCTTTTTTTGCGTAGATCAATAGTGGCGTTGCAGGTTAGTCCAAAATTCGACGTCTATCAAACGAATGTGAACGCTTTATGCATTTGGACTTTGCCATCTCAGAGCAGGAAAGCTCCGACGAGCAAATCGCTCAGGACTTGCTACCTTTCCCACGCTCTCTACACACCATGAACATCTACATCGACAGCAACTCCAATGGGAATGAGCTACTACATAAAAGACAACGCCAGTGGAGATGAAGCCATTTTGCCACCTTCACCTCAGCTCATTTGTCAAGCGCAAGGCGAGCATTCGACAAAGACTCGTCCTCTGGCTCTTGGTCCACTGTCCACAGAGTCGCGTTGTCGCGAAGCAATTGCATGACCAGCGTGCTGTCTCTGTACGATTGATCCGCGAGCGTATCCAACTCGGCGACGGCGTCGTCGAAAGCTAATCTGGCCAAACCGCAAGCACGGTCGGTCGAGTCGAGGATGTCGAAGTAGAACACGGAGAAGTTCAGCGCGAGACCCAAACGAACAGGGTGGGTCGGTGGCAACTCCGTCACCGCGACGGTCGACGCTTGCTTGTACGCTTCCAGAGCACTGCCAGCGGACTGCTTGCGTTCTTCCTCGACTTGGACTTCCGCCAAGTACCGATGGTAGTCACCCTTCATCTTGTAGTAGAACACCTTGCTCTCTGCTTCCGACGCCTTCGGGATCAAGTCTCTCTCCATGATCGTCAGGAGATCGGTACAGATATCGACGAGTTCGGCTTCGATCTTTTCACGGTACGCCTTGATGTTGCCTTTGAGGACCCCCTTGCTTTCGATGGAAGCGATGACACGCCACGAGGCACGACGGGAACCGATGACATTCTTGTAGGCGACCGAGAGCAGGTTGCGCTCTTCGAGGTCCAATTCGTCGTCGTGGTTGGTGG